>JBBPKJ010000191.1:0-37946 GCA_038089195.1 Brasilioporus rufonigricans
CACCTACGAAGTCCTTGTTTGCGCTTCACAGCTTCGCTGGGGATTTGCTCCTGCTGTTGAACCCAATGTACCTCTCGCTCAGGGCACGATCGTCCTTGCTCAACAGCGCACACGAAAATCATTGAGCGGATCGAGGTTCCAGCAAACTGAGGTGGACATGCTCAACACAACCCTCATCGAAAGTGATATACCCCGATTCGTCCCCGATTTCGTCCCTGACAGAGAGGCTGGCCTGAGGAGATTAGCGTGCGTATCTTCCTGTAGTCCCTTCAGTCTTACTGACCCGTCGCAGTGAAATCAAGACCGTCATTGTCATCGACGATTCGATGTCTGTGCGTAAACCTCTCCACGCTTTAGAGTGATTTGTTGACGCATTTACTAGATGGAAGAGGGTAACCTCTGGGAGCAAGCCAGGGAAGCTCTTGGTGGTGTTGTGGACATCGCCAACCAGTACGGGTCCAAAGGCTGTGATATTCACTTCATGCACCGGGATGACTATGCTCCAAACATGCTGGTAACAGTCTTTTCTCACTTCACAATGACATTCGTTGACAAGATTGTCGCATAGTCGAAGGCAGAGGTCAATGGCTTGTTCAATCGGATCCCGCCCGAGGGTATATGTCGTTCATATGCTACACGGGAACGCGGTCTTAACCTACTCCTCAGGCGAAGACACCCCGACTGGTGCGAAGCTCGCCCAGATCATTAACCACTACCTGCCTCTTATCGAGCATGAGGACTCTACTCATGAGCCGATCACCGTCGTTGTCATCACCGATGGTCTCCCGAGTAAGTTACCGTTTCATGCATGTCTATCAATCTTTACTCACGGTTGGCGACTACGCGTATAGCCGACCAAGCCGATCTGGAGAGTGCGATCGTTGATGCTGCACACCGTCTTGACCGTCATCGTGTCAAACACGACATGTTCGGAATCCAGTTCGTGCAAATCGGGACAGACCCAGCTGCTTCGGAGTTGCTGCACACCCTCGATGATCACCTCGTCACTCGCTACAAGATCAGGGTATGTAACTCCGTTCGTCGGATGTATGCGACGAATTGCTCAACCCTTTAAATAACAGGATATGGTCGACAGTACTCCATTCGATCCTGCGCAGGGTGCATTCGACACGGAATACATGTTGAAGATCCTTCTTGGGGGCCTCCACCAGGATTTGGACCGTGCTGGAAGCGCACTGACGTCTCCCCTCTCACGACCCCTTGATCGATCCCCACGCAGTCTGACCGCCAAACTGGGAAGTAACAGCCCTCGTCTTTCCACCTCGTCGCCCCTGAGGTCTGGTTATTGAGTCGCGTGAAGATGTACTACTATGATCGTTTTTTTTGGACTGACCTGGGTCGTCTTGTGCTATGCTATCTGTTTGTACCATCAATGCACCACCTTACACGCTTATGGAGGTTGCATGGTCGACTGTTTGAGTCAGCGACCCACGCTTGGGAAGCAAGTTGTTCTCCAGGACCACTTTGCGTCCAAGATCGGCGCAGGTAACCGATATGATGGTGTTTGAAGAGAAATGCCGTCCTCGCTGTCATCGGAGCAGACGTTGAGAATCGGAAGATCCCGAGGCCGTCCGAAAGAAAGACCAAAACTGTTTCCCTACCATCTGTCACCCACCAGCTACCGCCGTGGCTGACCTTGTTTCTTCAACCTGCCGTGCGCGCGCCGAGCCGTGATGTGCTCATGACAACATTGTGCCATGGCTGCTTCACATGCGCAGGTCGAACAGTGCTAGTGAAAGCAGCCAGCGAAGAGGGATGCGATGTGCAACTTTCGACCAGACCTATGGGCTGCGAATACAGGCGGTACTTCTCCCAGTGGCGAAGTCACTGTAGGGGATAAGTAGTATGGAAACTAAGTCAGAAGGACCCGAGGGGTGCACATCCACACTGCATGTTTCATGTTGTCGCGAATAATCAGAAACGACAACCACCTTCCACCCATCTCCAGCTAGGACTATGCTAATTGTGATATGAAGCAGAGAGGGATACGTTATCATTTAGCAGAGATCCCAATGGATCGGGCCTCTCTGTCGCAGGGGAAGACTTGTAACTGAACGCAGACACCGCAACCTCGTTTCAGACCTTCAAGAAGGCTTCACAATGTTGGCCTCAATTCAGCACCTAGAGGTGTCACGGAGTGTTAGGTGATTAGCTGGGGCTAGTTGCTTCGTTGTGGGTGACAAATTGATGCGGAGTGCTAATAACATATCCGCAGTTAGCAATATTTGTCATCGCTAATAAATGACCAGGCATGCATCCAAGCTCCGATAAAATAAATTAAGCCATACCTAAAGTTGTTTGCTGAGCGATCGATCCCTGAGGCCTGAGGGTGAACTGTTGGGAACGATGGCTGCCCTACTGGTAGTGGCTCGAATGTTAAGTTCTACACCCGGCAAAGCACCGGACGGGGCCCTACACTGACAGGGTCTCGGTACGGATTTGGAATGGAAGCTCAGTACTACGGACGCAAGTATTGCGCGCGTGCGCCCTTGGAGGCCTCATGGTAGATCATATCAAGGTATGTGTATGCTGGCTTAGTGACACGCCTCTTCTTCGTCGCCTCCACATCGCACATCCATGACTGGCAGTACTTATTACGATGACCGGACACGCGTATCATCATCCCAGGCTGTGATAGGACAATTCTGCGGGTTCCTTCCTTCCACCTTTATCGGCTCATCACCGCCTAGTGCTTGCCCCTTGGGTACTCATCGATGCGATTGCATCGTGTTTGAGCCCTTGTCTTCAGGCTCTCCGTCTAGACACGCGGCACGGTGTCCTTCTGGACCTCACGCAGCCAGATATAAAATGGCAATGATCTTCGCCAGTGAACCTCAGTCTACTTCCGTTCCACTTCCATCGCTATGTCCTTCTCGCGCAAGTCTGTACATCAGAAGCATGCTTCCCTCGGAGGGAGCCTTAACAAGGGTTCACCGCTGTCCGCGTCCGCAGGGTTTACAACCCGGACAGTGGTCACCGAACGGAGGACAGGGTCCGACTATGGTGGCCGTTCTAGCACCCCAACCATCGTAGAGACACGCGTTACGATTCAAAAGGAAGAGTGGCTCGCGGCCGCTCGTAGGAGCACTGAACACTTCAAAAGACATGGGTCTTCGGTCCCTCTGGTCTGGGTATGGCCTCGCTTCATCTCTCATGACTCAATCCCATGTTTGACACTAATATCCAGGTCTTGACGGAGGGTAACGAGATTCCGGATAATGCCGTTCCTTTTGGGGAAGATCGTAATGGATGCACCATGTATATCGCTCGTGCTCTTTTGGAGGGCAGTCTTCGTGAGCACCTGGCGGTTGCTCTGTGTTACTGGTGAACTCAATTAGGCCTTGACCGTCAGACATCGGGAAAGCGAGTCCTCAGTTTGCTGGAGCCGTAATTGGATTTGCTGGTAAAGAACACATTGTATGCATTTTGTGTGCCCAGCGCACGCCTAGAGCTGACGCTGATCGCAGATCGCCACCTACGAAGTCCTTGTTTGTGCCTCACAGCTTCGCTGGGGATTCGCTCCTCCAGCTGAACCCAACGTAGCTCTTACTCAGGGCACGGTCATCCTTGCTCAACAGCACGCACGGAAATCAAGATTCCACCAAAGTGAGGTGGATGTGCTCAACACAACCCTCATCGAAAGTGATATACCTCGATTCGTCCCCGATTTCGTTCCTGACAGAGAGGCTGGTCTAAAGAGATTAGCGTGCGTATCTTCCTGTAGTCTCTTCAGTCTTACTGACCCGTCGCAGTGAAATCAAGACCGTCATTGTCATCGACGATTCGATGTCTGTGCGTAGACCTCTCGGCTCTTTGGGGCGATCTGTTGACATCTCGACTAGATGCAGGAAGGCAACCTCTGGGAGCAAGCCAGGGAAGCTCTTGCTGGCGTTGTGGACATTGCCAACCAATACGGATCAAAAGGCGCCGATATCCACTTTATGCACTGGGATGATTATGCCCCAAATATGCTGGTAACCGTCTTTTCTGACTTCGCAAGGCCATCGATTGACATAATTGTCATGTCATCATAGTTGAGGGCAGAGGTCAACGCCTTATTCAACCGGATCCTGCCCGAAGGCATGTGTCATTTTTGTGCATACACGGGAATGTTGTCTCAACCCACTCCTCAGGCGAAGACACCCCGACTGGTGCGAAGCTCGCCCAGATCATTAATCATTACCTGCCTCTTATCGAGCATGAGGGGTCTACTCATGAGCCGATTACTGTCGTTGTCATCACTGATGGTCTTCCGAGTAAGTTATGGTCTATGCACGTCTGTCAGTCTCGGTCTTTGCTAACGGTTCACCACGCATATAGCCGATCAAGCGGACCTGGAAAGTGCGGTCGTTGATGCTGCACACCGTCTTGACCGTCGTCGCATTAAGCACGACATGTTCGGAATCCAGTTCGTCCAAATCGGGACAGACCCAGCTGCTTCGGAGTTGCTGCACAGCCTCGACGACCACCTCGTCACCCGCTACAAGATTAGGGTACGTTATTCCGTTTGTCGTACGTATGTGACGAATCGCTCATATTATTGGCAGGACATGGTCGACAGTACTCCATTCGATCCTGCGCAGGGCGCATTCGACACGGAATACATGTTGAAGATCCTTCTTGGGGGTTTGCGCCGGGATCTAGACCGTGCTGGAAGCGCGTTGATGTCTCCTGCCTCGCGCTCCGTGGAGCGAGTGAGCTTGACCGCCAAGCTGGGAAACAATAGCCCGCGTCTTTCGCCCCTGAGGTCTGGTTTTTGAGTCACCCAAATATGTACGACCATGGTCTTTTTTTCTTTTGGATCGGTTTGAACTTTCTGTACTTCACCATTTGCTTGTACCACGTTGTATCACACACTCACGAAAGCCGGAATGCCAACCGGTGTCCCAGTCGCGATCCGTCTCGCTTCCTACGTCGGCATCGACATCCTCCCTACTCGCTTGAACTCGTTGAATCGGTGGACATAGAACCTGGCCGTATGTGTACGATTAGATCTGGGGTGTCACCTTGGGCCAGGATTCATGCACATGCTTCACTTCGGTCTTTGCCATCCGCACACCACGTAATCATGACTGAAGTACTTGAGTCGAGATCGTAAGTATCTGTGGATTTTGAACCAGTTGCACTGCAGGATTCAACGACTCTATTCCGGAAGCTTGGTAGCTGAGGGTGGAGGCAACGAGTCTCCATGTCCAAAAAACCAAGTTGAGTGGTTACGAGCTATTCGAAAGATGGCTAAAAAAAATCCTGTATGTGAAGTGACACATACGGCGAGTATGACTTCGGGATCTACCACTCCGGGCTCAGAGTTGGTGACGTCGGATGTCTTGTTCGTGTGCAGAAACCCCGGGTCGGCTATTGCCGGCGACCGACGCTCGGGTAGCGAGTTCGTTCTGCATTCAAGACCAGTTTAGGCAATCCGAATAATGGTAAGGCGATTCGACCCACGTCGTCCCCGTCGTCGCCAGTTCTTGTTCGACGAACAGATCCTCAGTGAAGCAGACATGGAGAACGATTACGAAACCTGAGGCCTCAGGTTCAGCCTGCGATGCTGGCATACGATGGGCACGTTCCTGCCAGTGGCAGGGACCCGAGTAGTGCGGGCCCACGCGGCGACTTCGTGCCCTCGCGAGTAATCAGGAAGTGGCAACCACCTTCCACCTGTCTCCGGAGAGGACCACGCTGAATGGGATATATTAAGGGCGCAAACATAACTCTGTTCGTGTAGCGCCGATTGGCTCGCTGTCGCAAAGGGAAATTGAAAGTGGAAGACTCCTACGATGGGGCACCACGCTCGTCAAGTTGTCACATTGACTGGGTGGCTTCTTCGGCACCTGCATGTGATCCGATCGTTGGGTAATTTGACTGGTGCCAGTTGCCTCGTCGCGAGCAGCGAGTCTTCAAACTTTGTCGATGCGGCGTGCTACTAACATCTGCAGTGATTGAACGTCATCGCTTGATTGCGTATCAGGATCTATTGCAAGTTTGATTACATTCCACTCAATTAACCTACCAACGAAGGAGGAATGCAGTAGGGGTTCATCTGACCTTGGGTGGCTCAGTCAACTCCACAGTTGAAGAGATTTGCTGATTGATCGATCGATCCTTGCAGGGCGACGTTGGCAACATTGGTCCCGAATTTCGCTGGAAGAGACGTTCAAATTTACGTCCGGCAAAGTGGTCTGTGTGAATCGGGCCGGAAGCACCTGCCAAAAGCGGGGATCTCGGACAGATTAGAATAAAAGTTCAACGCTACAGACGCAAGTTCTGTAAGGCTGTCTCAGGGTGCAGCCTCGAGGTAGATTATATCAATACCTATGGTACGTGCGTGCTGATATGATTGTAACGCTCTTTCCTGACAGGCTGCGCGTAGCGTGTCCGATAACCGTCACTTCATTCCAAGTAAGTAATCAGACGCGAAAAGCGGGGGTGTGGGTGTTCTGGTTTCCAATTTTGCCGATTCATTAGCGCCGGCTTGGCCGGAACCTGCATCGTGTTTGATGTGAGCCCTGGTCATCGGTAACGGCTTTCCAGCTCACCGTTTTGGCATGTGGCACCAGTGGGCCCTTTCCGTCTCGCACGTAGGTATAAAATGGCGACGATTCGCACCGACGGACCTCAGTCTGCTCTCGTTTCACTTTCATCGCCATGTCCTTCTCGCGCAAGTCTGTACATCACAAGCATGCTTCCCTTGGAGCTAGCCTCAACAAGGGTTCACCCTTGTCTGCGTCCGCAGAGTATACGACTCGGACGGTGATCACCGAACGGAGGGCGGCGTCCGAGTGTGGTAGCCGTCCCATTACCCCGGTCATAGTGGAGACCCGTACTGTGATTCAAAAGGAAGAGTGGCTCGTGGCCGCTCGCAGAAGCACTGAACACTTTAAAAGACATGGGTCTCCGGTCCCTCTGGTCTGGGTATGGCTCGGTTTTACGTCTCGTGATCTAGATACAACGTTTGACACTGATATCCAGGTCTTAACGGAGGGTAACGAGATTCCAGACAATGCTGTTCCTTTCGGGGAAGACCGCAACGGGTGCACCTTGTACGTCGCCCGTGCTCTTTTGGAGGGCAGTCTTCGTGAGTAACTGGTGGCTGATACGTGTAACTGGAGATTCAATTGTCCTTGATCGACAGACATCGGGAAAGCGAGTCCTCAGTTTGCCGGAGCCGTCATTCCATATGCCGGGAAAGAGCATATCGTATGTACCTCGTTTGTCTACGTGTGGCCGGAGTTCATTTCGATCGTAGATTGCGAACTATGAAGTGCTTGTTTGCGCTTCACAGCTCCGCTGGGGATTCGCTCCTGCTGTTGAACCCGACGTAGCACTCACTCAGGGTACAGTCATCCTTGCTCAACAGCATGCACGAAGATCGAAATTCCAGCAAACCGAGGTGGACGTGCTCAACACAACGCTCGTCGAGAGTGATATACCTCGATTCGTCCCCGATTTCGTTCCTGACAGAGAGGCTGGACTTAGGAGATTAGCGTACGTATCTCCTTGTAGTCCTTTCCACTTTACTGATCTATCACAGTGAGATCAAGACTGTCATCGTCATCGACGATTCAATGTCTGTAAGTAGATCTCCTACTATTTGAGGCAAGCTATTGACGTCTCGACTAGATGCAGGAGGGTAACCTCTGGGAACAAGCTAGGGAAGCTCTTGCGGGCATTGTGGACATCGCCAACCAGTATGGATCAAAGGGCGCTGATATCCACTTTATGCACTGGGATGACTATGCTCCAAACATGCTGGTAACTACCTTTTCTCCTTTCACGGAATGTTCGTTGACTAGATTGTCTCGTAGTCAAAGGCAGAGGTCAATGCCCTATTCAACCGAATCCCGCCCGAAGGTACGTGGTGTTCGTGTGCTACACGGGAATGGGGTCTTAACCCACTCCTTAGGCGAAGACACCCCGACTGGTGCGAAGCTCGCCCAGATTGTCAACCATTACCTGCCTTTTATTGAGCATGAGAGCTCTACTCACGAGCCAATCACCGTCGTGGTCATCACCGATGGTCTCCCGAGTGAGTTATGATTCATGCGCATCTGTCGGTCCAAGTTTTTACTCACGATTCACGACCACGCATGTAGCCGACCAAGCGGATTTGGAGAATGTCATTGTCGACGCTGCACACCGCCTTGACCGTCATCACGTTAGGCACGACATGTTCGGAATCCAGTTCGTGCAAATCGGGACAGACCCAGCTGCTTCTGAGTTGCTACACACGATGGATGACCACCTGGTCACCCGATACAAGATCAGGGTATGTCACTCTGTCCTGTCCGTTGGATGTATACGACAAATTGCTTAACCCTTTGACAGGACATGGTTGATAGTACTCCATTCGATCCTGCACAAGGTACATTCGACACGGAATATATGCTAAAGATCCTTCTTGGCGGTCTTCACATGAGCCTGGATCGGGCTGGAAGCGCGTTGATATCCCCATTGCGTGTTTCCCCACGCTCCTTGGAGCGATCGCCGCGCTGCCTGACCGCCAAGCTAGGAAACCATAGCCCACTCTCTCCGTCGCCCTTGCGGTCTGGTTACTGAGTCACACGAAAGTGTACGGACTTTTTCTCGGTTAGGATTACTTGTACTGCACCATTTGTTTGTACTGTGCCGTACTTTACATGCTGGCCAATGTCTCGATCACGGTCCCGGGAGTATCTCTTCTGCAGCGTCGACGTTGATGGATTAACCTTTCTTGTCATGATCATGTATGGGCACAGTTGTGAAGCGGACTTGGGCTGTGCCACCTGTGCATCTGATCAGCAGCAAGGATGATGATTTACGTGCAATATATTTCCAATAGGAAAATAGGATATAATATTCGCGACTCGAGTCCGAGCGAAATCTGCTCCGGCAATCGGTTCGTCCGCGTCCAGAGGGTGGTTGTTGTCTATGGCGGGACATCTGCACATTTATTTACTTGTATTTTTATACACCGCGCCGCGCTTTATCATGACCATTGCGATTATTGTGTACCGGAGATTTTTTTCCCGTCGCGACATTTTTCAATCATTTATTTGCTTTTTCGGCGTAGACTGGCGCAAGTTATGAGTGTGACTTGTGACAAGCCTCTCGTCTCTCACTCTCCCCGTTCTCGTTCGACCAAACCCCTCGCTGTCCACCTTCGGGCACCTCTGCCATAGCTCCGCGACAATGGCGACGACAGTGGTGGTGCTCTCCCATTCTTTTTGCTACTGACACAACAGCGATGGTGCGACGACTTTGCCCCGCCCCTCTCGCCTGTTCCCCCTGTCTTCGAGGCATTCCTTTGCCCCACCCCATCCATTCTCGCCTTGCCCGTTCACCTTGCCCTCACCCTCGACCTGAACGCCGACGACCATGCGACGACTTTACCCCGCCCATTCTTCTTGTGCCTTCCCCTTCTCCCCTATTCCCCCGCTTTGTCTGTTCCCTTCGCCCCATCCGCTGCCCCTCTGCCTGTGACAATGGCAGCAATGACTACGTGGGGGTGGCTAGTGCCACCACACTGCGACGACAACGATGTGGAGATGGCCGCACCATGACGACGTTGACATCACTAGCACGATATGTATTGTACAGATGCAATTGATACATGTTCCACGATGTCTGTTTGATAGGCGACCCCCCCCTCCATGTTCCCTAGAGCTCCCCCGGGGATTGCACGGATCCATCTCAGAACAACATGCTTGGGGTACTTTGATAGAGACTCGAACGTGTTAGATAAAATACAGACCCGAAATCCGTGGGGGGTATGATAATAATTTAGTGGTGCAGGATAAATAATGGGTCACAAATTACTATAAAAAAGAGCGGCATACAGAAAACGCGGTAGGAGTAAACGTCCGCCATAGTTGTCAGCGGCCGACGCTCGGGTTGTGTGCTGTATCGGACTGTGTGGATGATGGTACTTGCACGAGAACGCCACCCTCGGGCTGGTCAACGAACATGGATGTGGATGATCTGATTACAGTGCTGACATGAATATGACCGACTCCTATTCAAATATGTGTGGATAGGAGGATCTCTGTGCGCAAGGCTGAAACGTTTATACGGCAGAGACGATAAATGACCGTCCCTGGTTGCTTTGTCGAGATGACGTCCAGCACCTCGGCTGGCTCGTATTTTCCCACACTCATCACCGTCACCTCTCGCGATGGCAGGCCGCGTAGGGCCGCGAAGACAGCACCCGAGCAACGTCTTCCCTGCACTCCCCATCGACGACGACGACGACAACATGAGCACCGCCGACGCAACCGACGACCCCCGCCCCTCACAACAGTCCCGCTCCCCGTACATCCATCATCAGGCCACAGCATCCGCCTCCACCTTTAACAACTCCCAGCACTCCAACCCACCCGCATCTACACCTGCACCCGCACCATCGGGGTCGTCCTCCCCCACTCTGGCACCCGTCGCACCCAGCACACCCCGCATCACCGCGTCTCGCAAGCCCTCTTCGCTTCGACACGTCTCCAACGCCCCCGCCGCAGAGCCCGCCCAGTCCATCAAGCGCCGTCCATCGTCCCCCTCCGGAAAAGACGCGAAAACCTCCCGCAACCCGCGCGAGCAGCGGATCCGCACCACCCCGCGCCTGCCACACAGCGACGACGTGTCCATTGCACCCGCCACGACCATGTATTGGTCACGTGCGCCCGTACACGGAGCGCTGCCCATGCGCAACATGCGCGCGCACACCGTCACCCTCGTCGACAACGTCGCTTGGCTGTTTGGCGGGTGCGACGACAAGGGGTGTTGGAAGGACGTTTATTGCTTCGATACCGGTACGTACGACGTTCCTCGGTTCCGGTCGCGCTGATCGGTCGGGAATTAGATACCATGCAGTGGTCTCACCCAGAGACGCTGGGCGACGTCCCACCTCCGTGTCGTGCACATACGGCCACGCTGGTGGATCGCAAGATCGTCGTCTTTGGCGGTGGACAAGGGCCCGTGTATTACGACTCGACGTATATCCTAGATACGACCACCAGGCGGTGGTTCGCACCGACGTTTCCGGCCCAGTCACAACAGCCACCCCCCGATGCGGATCCTATGCATCCGGCCCCGCGACGTGCGCATACGGCGGTATTGTATGGCGGAAAGATCTATGTTTTCGGAGGGGGGAACGGATTGACAGCCCTCAATGACTTGTGGACGCTGGACGTGTCTCGTCTGGATACGTCGCTCCGCGGTAGTACGAATGGGGGCTTGAGATGGACCCTGGTCAAAACGAACGGCGACCCTCCGGCACCGAGAGGCTACCATACTGCCAGCTTGGTTGGAAGCGTCATGGTCATCATGGGCGGGAGTGATGGTCGCGAGTGCTTTTCGGACGTCTGGTGTTTGAATTTGGGTACAGTCTACTCTGGTCGTCGATGCCTTCTCCTTCGTTGACGCTCGCTTGTCGACCTAGAATCTTTGGTGTGGACACGGGTGTCGCCGACGCTATCGCACCGTCGACTGTCGCATACATCAACGCAGGTCGGGTCGTATCTGTTCATCATTGGTGGTCACGACGGAACGTCTTACAGTTCCGAGATCCTGTTCTACAATCTCGGTATGTCCTCTTTGCTTGGACGCTTCGTCGAGTTCTCGATCGACGCTCTTTCTAGTGAACCTCCAGTACGAGCCTCGCGCGGTTTGCGGTAAGCCACCAAGTCCAAGAGGGTACCACGTGACCATCATCGCGGACAGCAGACTATTTGTATTTGGAGGGGTCAGTTTCGCTCCGTTCGTTTTGTCGCGGTCCCCCCGACTAATCAGGCGATGCAGTTCAACGGCCATGATGTTTTTGACGACGTACATATCCTTGATCTCGCTGGAGCGGCATACCTACCCCAAGTCATGAGCTTCCGGATAGACGTTGACTGACGTCTCAGGGCACTCTGGCCTCAAAAATGTGTCTTGGACTTTCGATGCATCCACTTTGGTGAGCTATCTTGGTCTTCATTGTCCCACGGTCACCTATGCAACTCGCCCCCCTCCTCACTGATCGCATGGTGTGCTTCATCCGCGCGAACTTTGCCCTTCGTTGCATCATAGTTGGGGTTTTCACTTTCGATTTATCTTCTTCGCAGAGTAAATACATCATACCTTAATTTTCACATCTCCCTCACCATATTTTCACTGCACATACATATACCCATACGTTTTATCCACGTTATCTGTACCTTGACTTTGCAATGGCAACGAACACGAATGAGTTTTCCACTGGTATTGCGCAGAGTGAATCATTGAAAACCGTCGTAACCTGGTTGAGTCCACTGGTTCATGCCCATCCCCCCCATCATCCCTCCCATGCCCATATTGCCCATGCCCATTCCGTTCATCATCATCCCGTCTCCCATTCCACCTTCCCACATGACACCCTCCGGATTCTCATCGCCCATCCACATGGACCCGATACCTAATTGACCCATGCCACCCTGTCCTGGCGGGTGGAACGGAGCACCCATGCCATCCATATTCATCCCCATCACCGGCATATTCATGTTCCCCATGCCCATCCCCGCCATATTCATATTCACACCCATGCCCATCCCGGGCCATCCACCCATCTCGACCGGCATCCCGCCAACTCCGACACCCAGACCCATACCCCCCATGCCCATGCCCATCATCGGCGACACGAGCATCTGGTTCTGCGCCTGATTCGGCGGCGGCATGTTGGGCCGCCCGGGCCTCGGGCCGAGAGCGAGACTGACGCCCCCGCTCACGCCGCCCCCACCCCCACCACTGCCGCCGCCACCCGCGAGCGGTCCAGTCCGCAAGGGCGACTTGGGTCGGAGGGTCTCGATGTCCTGCGTGTTGGGCACGACGCACTTGCCCCCGCCGAGCGCGGCGAGCTTCTTCACGACCTCTTCCCATCCGTCTTTCTCCCACGGGCGCACACCGTCGGGAACGCACGGGGCGCGGTCGCGGGCGAGGTCGGGGACGAGCTCGTGTTCGCCGTCTGCGAGGACGGTCACCCAGCCACGCCGGAGCGAGGAGCGCGCGCGGCCAAATATTTCGAGCCGGCGCGTCCCGAGGCAAAAGTTCTCGATGAGGGTGTAGGTTTCGGGGGGCTTGCGCGTTGGATCGGAGGGATCGCCTTCCCAGATGATCACGTCCGTATCTGTGTGGGGGCAGTGCGTGCGGTGATCAGGACGCGGTTGTGAGGTCGACGCGGGGATCAGGAGAAGGGGAGCGGGAGCGGGGAAAGGAGATACGTACCGACGTTGCAGTGTACGAACCAGTTGTCGGTGGATCGACGGACAGTGCCTTTGATACCCATCAGGCAGTGCTGTTTCGTGCGGGTCAACAAGGACGTCGTGGGTGGATCTGTCTATGGCATATCAGTGGGTGGGGATCGAACCGGGATGTGGAGCAGGTGTGTGTGTACGGGAACACTCACGCCAGGGCCGCGATTGGAGTGCATGTTGGTCTTGACCCAGACGATGTCCTCGCAGCGTCTATAGCCCCATTTCGCCAGGACTTCGCGGCCGCGCTCGAGGCCCTCGCCTGCGCCGCTGCCCACCCACATGAAGACGAAGGACGGGTCCGCAGCGAGGGAGGGGATCGGGAATTCTTGGAGCTCGTCCCAGCCAAACGAGGACGAGAACGGCGGATCGAGGAGGATCACGTCGAACTTGAAGGGGTGGAGCAAATGGAGCTGTTGCAGCGGCAGATAGCACGACGGCGCCGCGTGCGTGTCGACCGACTCTTTTTTGAGATTGAGTAGGCGCTGTTGCTTGGGATATCTAAGCGCGCGACGTGGGTGTGAGCGAAGCGCGTTCGGGACGAAGACGCCGGACGATGAGGGGACTCACTCTTCGAAGCGCCGTTCGAGCTCGGCGCCGAGGACCCAGTTCTGGGGCCATTCGCCGCTGTCGACGTACCTCTGAGAATAGTCGTTGCGGATGGTCTCTTCCTCGGGGATGTAGTTGGGGTAGCGTACGAGGCGCGCACGTTTGGCGGGGGAGAGGTCGGGCCTCGAGGGGGGCTTCGGGCGGTGGGCGAGGAGGGGCGACGATGGGGGCGATGGGGATGGGGACGGCGAGGCCGGCCGGAGGGGGGCGATGGGGATGGGGACGGCGGGGGCGATGGGATGAGCGGAAGCTTGAGGAGATCGTGGGACGGGGAGAGGAGGGGGCGGAGGATGCGGCGGTTGCTTCGCTGTGCGTCGCGGACGCGGACGAGGAGGTCGGCGTGGGCGGCGAGGAGGGTCTCTGCGGAGGAGCAGACGTCCGACGACATGGCAGAGCGCCGTCGAGGAGACCTTCCTATCTGGGTTGTCCGTCGACCACCATGGGCAAAGCGGCCAAGGCCACGCGCAAGTTTACGTCGAGCGGACAGCTCAAGAAAGCGATCCGATCGAGGAAGAAACACCAGGAGGTCAAGAAGAAAATAGAGAGCAGGCGCGGTGCAAAGGGTAAAGGTAAGAGCAAGGGCAAACTACCCGCGCAAGACGATGGCGACGCGGAGGAGGACGAGGGCCTCGGCAACACCGAGTTGGTGCGCTCGTGCCACGGTCGGGCGTGTACTGACCCCATCTCAGTGTCAAGGGGATGACCGTCGACGACTTTCTCGGGGCTGGGTTCATGGAAAACGATTCCGACGACGGAGACGTATGACACCGATCACATATCGACTACTGACATTCATCATCTCTACGTTTACAGACGGGGACGGACCCGGATGGTTCTGACGCGGAGGAGGACGAACAAGACGTTGCAGACGACGAGTCTTTTGCCTCAGTCGACGACTTGGAAGGTGTGTTTCCTCTGGTGCCTGGTTGCTCACTGCAAACACGGCACTGCAGACGAGGGCGTTGCGCACATGCACGAGCTGTCCAAGCTGGCGGAAAAAGACCCCGAGTTCTACAAGTACCTCCAAGAAAATGACCGAGAGCTGCTCGACTTTGACCTCGAAGACGCAGTCGATGACGAAGAAGAGGAAGACGTCGAAATGCAAGGCGAGGACTTGCCCATCCTCACAAAAGACACCCTACGCGGATGGCAAAAGGCTCTGCTGGACGTATGTCCCCCCTTGCGTTGATCCCTGGCCTCCTAGTGATACGTTCCCCAGTACCGTTCCTTGCGCGCCTTGAGAAAGCTCTTGATTGCATTCCGTTCTGCCGTACATATGAACGAGGACAATCAATCCCTTGCTTGGCGTATCGACAGCTCAGCAAGTAAACCGCCTTGACCCTTGTTTCCTAGTATTTCTGCTCACGGTCCACTCCCAGTGTACAACAAGCTGGTCACCACCGCTCTCAAATTTACTCCCGTCATTCTCGTCCATCACATCCCCTACAAGACCCTTCCCAGTGGAAAATAGTGTGTGAAGCACGTATTCGTTTTTTCGTTATATTCATCCCTTGCTACAGTAAACCACCTACGCAAACAGCCAAACAAAAGGCATTACAAAAGCTCATCTTATCGTACTTTAACAACGTCGTGCACCTGATTCCGCAGCTTACCGACAAAGAGACGCTTCAGCTTGCCTTTGCTGAAAGCGCGAAAATCCTGCCGTACGTTACCACGAGTCGAAAGGCAGTCAAGGCCTACCTAAAGGTACTGTCCGTTTAAACTCTTGGCGACTTGGTGGTCATCAGGCGAACGGTTACAGCAATGTCTGGACGTTTGGTCCTCGGGAGAAGACAGCGTACGGATAGCAGCATTCTTGGCGATCAGGATGCTTGCGAATGCCACTGACAGTGCTATGCTGGACCTTGTCATGAAGGTCGAGGTCCTTTTTGCATGCGTGATTCTATCGCTCATAACCATCCCAGAGCACGTACCTCGAGTTGGTCCGCTCCTCGAAATCCACGAGCTCACATAAGCTGCCTTCTGTTAATCTCATGAAAAATTCTGCCTCTGAGATATTTTGCTTGGACCACGCCGCGGCATATCAGCATGCGTTTGGGTACATAAGACAGCTTGCGATCCACCTCAGGAATGGCATGAAAACGAAAACGAAAGTGCGTCGTCCACGACCGTTCCCCGAGTATCCTGACCGAATTCATGTCTTTAGGACGCATACCGCCAAGTGTACAATTGGCAATATGTGCATTCCATCGACTTTTGGGCACTCGTGCTAGCGAGGGCATGCAGCGCAGAAGAGAGCGATCTCAAGCCTCTCATATACCCACTGGTCCAAGTGAGCCTGGGTGCGATCAAGTAAGCCCACCCGTTTCTCGCTCGCGACGTCCGGTAACACGCTTTCAGACTCATCTCTAACACACGTTCGTACCCCCTGCACCTTCACATCGCGCGTTCGATGCTCCACCTGTCGCGCCACACCAACACGTACATCCCGCTGACGCCCTACCTGCTCCCCATCATCGTGTCGCAGCTGACGTCGAGCAAGCCCAAGCCATCGACGCTGCGCCCGCTCGACTTTGAGTCCAACATTCGCGCGCCAGCGCAGTACCTCAAGACGCGCGTGTACGCGGAGGGGCTCGTCGACGAGGCGTCGTTCACGCTCGCCGAGTGGCTCGTGAGCGCGCCAGTGCACGGGAGCATCGCGTTTCCCGAGATCACCGTCCCGATCGTTGTCTCGCTTCGCAAGACGCTCAAGACGGCCAAGTCGAACAAGGGCGGGGCGCACAAGGAGACAGGGGTCGTCAAGGGGCTCGTTGAACGCATCGAAGAGAGTGCGCAGTGGATGGAGGAGAAACGCAAGGGGGTCAACTTTGGGCCTGGGAGGCTGACGGACGTGGAGAGGTGGGAAGGAGACCTCAGGGTCGAGGATTCGCCGCTTGCCAAGTATGTCAAGGTGCAGCGCAAGGCGAGAGCGAAGCGGAAGAACCTGGTGGACAAGGTACGCATGGATGTGGGTAGTGCGGTCCTCCACGCTGACGATCATTTTGCATATAGGCCGAAAAGGGCGAATATGAGATAGTGGACGACAGTTGATCCTGATGATACGAGGGACCTGCCCATCCATGCGACGGTCAGTCGGGCAAAACAGGTTGGATTGGTATTGGGGGGATGTGAACGAGGGATATGGTTGCGTAGCACGTTCATTGAATTTGATTGCTATGCTTCTCTCGCCGCCACCATTTTACGCGCCTGGTCCCCTGGAATGTAAAAGCACATGCTCGAGGCTCCAACTTGGGTTCGCGTTGATCTCATTTGAAGGGCATATGCGGCCCGGGGTTGAAATGTAACGGAAAAGACCCAAGCGAACGGTACAGTGACAACGAAAAAAAACCCGATATCAATGAACCATCGTTCTATCTCCCCCTCGGATGTGCAATGGGTGAGTTACCGCTAGCGTCTTCTTGACTCGCGGTGATCCCCGGGTGTGAAGGAGATGTGGCATGAATCACATTCAGACAAAGAGGCTGCTGACAACATGTCGTATCATTCACCGCGTTGGCTAAAATATTTACGTGACCCTCCGTTCCGAACCGCCCCACGCACGAGGATAGGGTGGACGTGACGACCAAGCGGGACCGAACGAGGGCGAGATACGGGGCGCGAGTCATCTCCAGATTCCGAAAAACACCTGCCACCAGGGCCGTCGGATGCCCCGTGCGCTCCGTTCGTACCCATGGACGAGACGTTGGTAGTGTTTGGGCATGGACGCGGGCTCGAGGGTTTTTTTGGACAGGGGGAACTGGTGGCCAACGCTGGGTCAGACGGGGGCGCGGAGAGGGGCGACGGGGGACCTCACCCTGTGCTGCACGCCGTTGTCGAGCAGGACGCGCGCGGCGGTGACTGCGGCGGGTGTGAGTCGGGGGTGGGTGGCGAGGGACACGAGAAGGGTTTTGAGCTGCATGTTTGGGCGGAAGGGGTCCGCGGGCCATGCGGCGGCGATGGCCGCGAGCTGCTTGGACGCTGCCATGGACGTCGCTGCGAGGGCAAGGCGCCACGCTCGGGACTTTGAATCGGAACTCGGAAACCTTCGCGGGAGGTGACATACTCTACGGACGATGGCGCGCCGTCGTGCGTTGGCAGCCAACGGGCTCCGGGTGGAGTGGGAACCGTCCAAGGTACGGTAGAGATGGTGCCTTGGTAGCAGCCCCTCGCGCCCTAATCCATGTTACGCCCGCGGACAACAGCCATACGCGTCGACGGAATCCCCTTGATGCCTGGCGGCTGGATGCTCCGAGTCGTGCGTTCTCTTTCCTCCCACAGCTCATCCTCGTGTCGTCTCGGTATACCCACACTCACTCATCATGCCATGATACCGATGACACTTGCGGTGCCCCCTCGCTACCACTAGGACTAGCTGTTTTGGGAACGGAGCACGGCGACATTCTTTCCGCCAACGATCGATCGCCGCAGCTGAGATGGGTGAGACCGTGCATGTCCTTGTCACAACGCGGAACTTTGCGACTCGGATCGTTTTTTTTTCTTCACGCACGCGGTGCACGGTGTCGTTCTTCAGGCCCAGGCCTTCTCCGCGCGATCCCTGGTGCACGGCCGCACGGTGAGCATCCCCTCCTTTTGGTTAGGACGAATCATTTGGATCGCATGTCACCTCGGTTCCATCCGCGCCGACCGGTCAGTGCGGTATTTTCCGTGGTCGTTGGATCCGTTTCATATATGTATTTTATTTTTTCCATACTCACACTGCGCCAGGGCACACACGAACGGATGCTGCCGAACGTCGTGTTGGGGTGGCGGAACGGCGTGCTTCTGGGACCTGTCATGAGAAGCCGCCAGGGGGTGGCCGATCTCGATTCTCCATCCCGCGATACGTTTGCGGCCCACAGGTCGGGGTTTTCCGTTTGGTTTGCGATTCGTGATGACATCTAACACGGACGACGCCGGATGCATGTTGCTACATGGTGTTTTGTTTTTGTTTTATTTTCGGGCGTGCATGGTTTCCGAGGCACACTTTTACCCGGTTTTTGGGCTCGGGTGGACGCGCCAACGCGTGTCGTCCATCCTCTGTCGGGGTTCCCCGGGCATACGACATCGATGGGTAGTCGTGGATAGGCTGTGTGTACGGTGCTGTATGTATGGCCGTTTGAGCCTTGAAATTCCAACTTGAACGTCAACAAGTCCCGAGTAAAAGCCAGCCAACAGGTAGGAATCGTCTCTAACCCAACTTTGATGTCGTCGACGCGTTGCATCGTTGGCCTCGCTCGGTGCAACGAACCCCTGGTGGGTCTGTTCGTCGCGTCGTGCACGCCCACGTTGGCACTACCGACGAGCATGACAATCATTAGCGCCCCGTCGCTTCCTGTGCGGCCGAGCACTGCCATTTTGGTTCCGCGTGCGCCTACCCTGTCCTGCAGGTGCTCGTGGTCTACGCGTTGCGCTTCTACCCTACCCTACTCCTCTCTGCTATTCTCTACTCCCCCTGCCCGCCATGGGATGCTGCGGTCAACCCGCTCACAAGGACAACCAGTACACCAACCGACAACCGCCCGTCCCCGCCGGCGTCGTCCAGCAACAACCGGCGCCCCACCCCGCAGCGCAAATTTACGAGAAACCCGCGCTGCTCGCGTCGCCCACGGGCTCCTCGCCACCACCCCCAATGAGCTTCCATGGCCACCACCCACACCTCCCGATGCACGGCAGCCCAGGCTCCCAGTGGGGCCACGGCCCCGCCGGGTCGCCGCCCCCACCGTCCCCGAGCATCCACCATGCCATGCTGCACCACCCATCGATGAACATGATGGCGCCCAGCCCGCCGTTTGGCCAGTCTGGTGCTATGAACGCACACGTGGGGGTGCCGGCTCCGTTATTTCAACCCAGCCCCGTCCACGCGCTGCGCCGGAACATGTCGACGTCGCCGTCCATCGCGGGTTCCGTGACGCACCCGGCGCCTCCGATGCCTGGAGGTGGGTTCAGCGCGGCTCCGACATCGGTTTCGGACGAGGGTCGGTTGTCCATATCCATCGACTTTGGTGCGTTTTTTGTACCGGGGTTGGGCTACAGATTTACTGACGCGCGTCCCGTCCAGGGACTACCTTTTCGGGCGTGGTACGTGGGCGCAAAAGCGACCGGTTCGAGCGGTGCATTGACTAGATTCGTGGAAAAATAGGCGTATGCGTCCTCGCGCATCGCGTCTGGCACTATTCAGCAGATCCTCCACTGGCCTGGCTCGTTTGAGACGTTTCGAAAAGTACCGACGTGTCTTTTATACGACGAACACGGTCAGGTGTTGGCGTGGGGACTCGAAGCCAAGAACGCGAGTCCTATGCCAGGCACGTTCCGATGTGAATGGTGAGGCGTGGTCTGCTTCTCGGTTTCGTCTGCGCGCGCGATGACGAATTACCCTTTTAGGTTCAAGCTGTTTCTCGAACCCCGAGCGTTGCGCGACGAGAGCGCTGTCGACCCGCGATTACCTCAACTTCCGGTGAGTCCGTGCATCCATGTTGCCCAAAAAAGCGGGCTCAACTCCCCCCTCCCCATTTTACCTCGGGCAGCCCAGCAAAACTGCCATGAACTTGATTGTCGACTTTTTGACCTGTCTGTGGGAGTATGCCAAGGAAGAGATTACTCGAGAGATAGGGGCAGTCGCAGACCTGAGTAGGCATCTCGATTCCATGTGTGAGGCACCACTGACGGGCTATAGATGCCGCGGATGTCGTGGTGACCTGTCCGGCAGCGTGGGACGCCAAAGGGTGTGATCTCATGCGGGCGGCTGCCATCGAAGCCGGACTTGTGCAGTCTGCCCGTGCCGGAGATGTTCATTGGCGTGATCGCTTGCGCATCATCACGTAGGTCCACGTTTAGTGCGTATCCTGCGACATCGCCCTGACGTGACGATCTAATTTAGTGAACCCGAGGCTGCCGCCGTGCACTGCGCACGCTTGACGGACCTCCACAAACTCCGTCCTAGTCAAAATTTTATGATTTGTGATGCAGGAGGCGGTACGGTCGTACGTATATTGTTTATCCCTCGATGTCGTACTATGGGTGACGGACGGCGGCCGAAAGGATTTAGCGTGCTACAAGATTATCGGTCAAGTCACCGCAAACGGGAACCTCGAAATTGCAGAAATTTGTGCACGGTCGGGGGCGAACTGCGGATCGCTCTTCCTGGATCTTCGATTCCGAGAGCTCGTCAAGACGCTTCTAGTAGACCACCCCGCGCATCTCGATGCGGCGAGCTTGGCCTATTTCATGCACTCGTTTAGTCAGACGGACAAACTAGCTTTTCGGGGTGAAGTCGATGACGGTAAAGGGTTCGCTGCGGAGAGATGATACATCTGATCATTCGAATGATGCCCGCCAGACACCTATTTCCACTTTACGTGCTTCAACGTGCAGGACCCGCACGACCCTTCTGTCGGGTTGATCAATGGTGAACTTGCGATTCCCGGGATTCTGATTCGCCGGGAGGTTTTTGACCCAGTCGTGAATCAGGTAGGCGATAGTGTGGTGTCGTGATGGATAATCATGGCTCAGGTTTTTATTTAGGTGCTGGACATGATTGAAGAACAGTCAAACAAGATCGAACAGCGGATTGATGCGTTGCTTCTCGTGGGAGGCTTTGCAGGAAGCGAGTACCTGTTTAGAAAAGTGGAGGCGAGTCGTGGCGCATCCTCGGGATTTCTCAGAACGAACCACTGAGCGTCATTTGCGTGTTCTAGGCCAAGTTCTCTGGCAAGATTAAGGTGATCGCACGGCCTTCTGATGCCGATACGGCGACCGTGCGTGGTGCCGCCCAATACGGGCTCTCGCGCAAGACGATCGTGTCGACGGTGATTGTGCCTCGGGCGTACATTATGAAGGTGAGTGTGGTCGCATCACATAAGCAGGGGACGCGCTGAGCGTCGTAGGTCAAACTTCCAGCGGAGCCCGAGGATTGGCTCAAGCGACCCGCGTACATCAAGGAGAACAGCGCGAATGTATCCATATGTGAAAACCGGTAAGAACCATTCATCGTTCATGTAGGGGATCAGAATGGAGACCGAGCGATTAGACTGCAATATCTGGTGATGAAGGGTGCAATTCTGCGAAAAGGGTAAGATTGTAAAATGGAATTTCCCCATGCGACGACTGATCGGAGGCGTGTGTAGACAGCGCGTGAGGACCAAGTTCTGGTAAGGCCTTGGATTGGTATCGATAGTGACGATCAGGCTAAACGTTTCACCACAGTAAGTTCTCACAAAACAGGCAAGGTGCGATACGGGGTCTGAGAGAGAAGGGCGCAATCATTACGGCTGAGATTGTTTTCTCGCAGATTGCAATTTCGTGGCTGTCCTGTATACGTCTGATTCTGACCAAGTCATGCGATACACGGATGAGGCGAGAGTCCTGATGCGTCACGGGGACATTAATGACGTTTTATGCCATAGGGTGAAACGACGGAGCTCTGCAAGTGGACGGTGGATCTGAGCACATTACCCACGTTCCAGCAGAACGCGAGCGTTCCGCAGCTGAACGGGTTCTACACAGGTGCGGATGGTTTAATGGATTCCGTGCAGGACGGCGATGACGATGCGGCGCAGAATTCGAGCTCGGGCTGGAGATGGACAGTGCGGAGGTGCGGGGGGTGCTGTTTTACGAGGGACAGGAGTGGAGCAGGGTGGTGTTCGATTTCTTGAATTGAATGTCTCTGGGATAATGTGACGAGATGGGTGGATCTGGAGATTTTGGTTCGTCGGTCTGACCACAAGTGTTGCCAGGGATCCGTTGATCGATGGACCTGGTGCCTTGTAGCGCCGGGCACGGGCAAATCCGAGTCCGTCCCATCGGACAAGTCCGAGTGTAATCACATCACCTCCACACCGAATATCATCCCTTGGCTTTTAAACTTGCCCCGCCATGGCCCATCGCCTTGCCACCCAATGTCGTCTCCTCCCTCACATCGCCCCCTCTTCGTAAACTGGGGTCGCACCTTTACCTGCCGGCCCCTCGCCATCTTCGAGCCAGAGAACGTCCACGACTGCCGGCTCGTCCTCGACCTCGCACGAACCCAGCGCAAGGTCGTCCGCGCCGTCGGCGTCGGCCACTCCCCCAGCGACCTCCCCTGCACCTCTGGATACATGCTCCGCGTCACAAAGCTCAACCGGCTGTTGGAGGTATGCCGACCCCACCGTGACACGCCACTCCCGACTCACTCTCCAGGTCAACGCCGAGAAACACTACGTCGTCGCAGAAGCGGGCATCACCCTCGACGCCCTCCACACCGAGCTCGCCAAGCACGGCCTCGCCATGATCAACGTTGGTTCCATCTCTGATCAAACGCTTGGCGGCATCATCACTACCGCGACGCACGGAACGGGCATTAATTATGGCGTTATTTCTACTCACGTCATCGCTCTCACCCTCTTGCTCGCCGACGGCACCCTCGTCTCGTGTTCCCGCCAAGAGCGACCCGATCTCTTCATTGCCTCCATATGCGGACTGGGCAGCACTGGCCTTATCTTGACCGTCACGTTGCAGGTCGAGCCTGCGTTTCGACTGAGGGAGACCCATCAAATGATCTCGTTTCATGAGTGCGTCCGAAATCTGGATGCCGTAGTCAGGGCTGCACAACATGTTCGTATATGGTGGTACCCAGCCGCAGACACCATGCGGGTCAGTTCTGCCGATCGGACTGTAGAGGTAAGCTCCCCCGTTCCGTCATTGGCTAGATCCCTTCCGCCCTTTGCTTATCCCCTCCGGTTCCTCGGATCTATTCTCCACAGCCAAAGCGAGTGGTGGCTAGCTGGCTCTTTGATACCTTTTTAGGGTTTCATGTGCTTCAAGTGCTCCTCCTTTTGGGGCGTTACTTTCTCTCCCTCAACATCTTCACGGCACGGTTTGCGGCATGGCTCGTCAAGGATCACGTCGTCAACGTAGACGATAGCTATCGGATATTCAATCTGGACGTCAGAGTGAGTCCACTTTTCATCTCCCGACCCCCGCTTGCGGCAACTCAGAGCCCCCGAAAGTACCCCCAACATACTACGGAATGGGCGATACCGTACCCCAACGCCCAGCGCTGTTTGCAGGATCTCCATTCGTGGCTTGCCGAAGAGCTCACCGATCCCAACGGCTTACGGCCACACTTCCCGATCGAGATCCGGTTTTCGGACAGTGACGACATATGGCTGAGTCCGAGCAACGGTCAACAGACCTGCTGGATTGGCATCGTTCAGTACAAGTGAGGGACAGTCTTGTCGTCATCCGTGTGTCGTTGTCTGACGTGACGCAGACCATACGGGCTCGAGGTGCCGTTTCGCGAGCTGTTTGAACGATTCGAAGCCATTCTCATTCGCCACGGTGGCCGTCCCCATTGGGCCAAGGCGCACCCCCTCCGACCGGCCACGCTGCGTGCCCTGTATCCCCGTTTCGACGACTTTGTGCGCGTGCTGCAGGACGTCGACCCCCACGGCATCTTCCGGAACGAATACGTCCAGCGCCACATCTTCGGCATGAGGGGGCCCGAGTTTGGGGGCGAGGTGTTTAGGCGCGATGCAGGCCCGTGATCATGAACGTTTGTTGCTTTGCACTTTTCTTTTTCTTGTCTTCTTCTCTCGTATCCTATATGGGCCTCGTCTTGGCGAGTACGCTCTACCTATAGTACTAGTTCTCGTTACCGCACACACATGCTCGTACATAGTACTCATAACCCTAACTGTTGTTTAATCGACTCCCTGACCAATCGCTCGTATTCCTAGATGCGTGTATCAGATCGGATCAGATCGCGTGGTGGCGCACAACTGCGGCAACGCACCGGTTTGTTATCGCGATAGAGCTTGCAACAGTCGATGTTGGCTCCACTCTCCAGGTTCGGTTCTGCCGAATACGTTTCCAAGATCAGGGTGGTCGAGTTGGGGGGGTAGGGTCCGACATACCGGCGAGCATGGAGATGACGCTCAAGAGGACCTTTTCGACGCTCTGAACGGGGCTCCACCGTTCCGAGGCTTGCTCGTACATGGTCGGATCGTCTCCGGGGGTATGCAGGATAGATATGCAGACGGTGCCATCCGGGTAAACTAGAACGAAGAAGGTGGTGGTGGTGGCATGAGACGACGGGTGTAGATCCGAGGTAAAACGCTCGGCATACTGTTGGGATGGAAGAGTGGCGGATCAAACTTCATCTTGAACGGCGAGAGGGGGTAGTCCGAGGGCTGTGTGGGAGTCACATTGTCGTAACAAGGAAAAACAGAAGAAGAAAAAAAAAAGAGGGCAAGGGCGAACGTGGCTGCATATGGAACGAGACATACGTACAAAGGTGAGCTTGGCGACAAAGACGCCACCGTCCTAGAGATGATGCCTCGATGTGGCGCGAGAGGTGAAACGCAAGACAGGGACGCACGAAGGGCGTATCCTTGGGCCCGCATATCAGGGCTTCCCAGGTGAAAAAGTCGGATTCCGAGATAGGGCCTTGTTGGTTCTGCAAGGTTGAGCGCGTGCGTTTTCAGGAGGAAGACGCACCTGCTGTGAACATGCCGTCGGGGGAACCTGACGAGGTGGTGAGGGACGGTACGCGGGTGGTAGTGGGACGAACCTCCCGAGGTGAGTTGCTTGTACTCTGTCATCAGGCGTCGTAGCGCAGTCGCATTGCTTCCAGATCCCCTCGCGTTCATTCTGCCTGTGCAAAGTTTCCCGCTGCAAGGCTAGAAGGCGTTTCTAGCAAAATTGAAGGTGACGAAAACTCCGCTGCAACCAACCGCACCGCCTCCTCGTCTACAACACACGATCATCTCGTCGGCACGGCGTACGGTAAAACTGTGCAGCCCTCGCAAGATCTAAATCGGTCTAGGGGCATGTTTCTCCTCTTATTTCACCTTCGAAACGTCGCCAGATTTCTAAATTTCTGAGGGGCTTCTCTCCTCCTTGATGGTCGCCAAATCCAACGCGACCTCGCCGGACCGTATATGTGACGCGGTTATTAAACATTCGTGGCGGCGTCCCTTCATCTGTGTACCAAGTATGCTTACGAACCTGCCCTTCTCACCCCACACACACCGGCTTCCTTCCCCTCCCTTGGGATGATGCCACGCTAGAACACGAGGGAAAGAAGAAAGACAAACACCGCCCTGTCCATCTATCTTATCTCGGAGATAGGACGAACGTACAGCCCCCTCAACGCTGCCCACCCAAAGCTAGCCAGATATATGAGTAGTGGGAGCGAGCAACTTAGTCAGCACCTCCGAAGGCTGATAGAAATAGACCCAGAGTCGGGGTTCGCGGTGGGCGCTCCTGCGGTGAAAAGGCGACACGCCACGCATGACCCGGCCGCGATCCTGATCGGGTCCGTTGGTACGTATCATTGAGGCAGACACAGCTTGGACCAGTGGTCGACGACTGACTGATAGCATCATATGGAAGTGCATGCTATCGGTCGTGTTCCTGTTCCGACGCACGGCCGTGATATGGAACGCCGTGGAATAAACCTAGGACGACGGTCTGCAAATACACATTGTCAAGCGTCATCTAGAACGAGGCGTGGTACGACGTTCATGGCCATCAACTGCAACGTTTTCAGCGAAATAAACCATGCTGCCCAAAGCGAAGCATGACCCACCTCCTGAAAGAGTAGCTTGGCAGCGTAGGGAATCGTCAGCGTCGCCATCTTTTTCGAGCTCTTGCAGTAGGAACACCACCCATGATACCCCATCAAGCCACATTCTTGACAGGCATTCACTTCGAATTTGTCAGATGATATCATGAGGCGCTCGAGCAAGAGCTGGGTTGCGCCGTAGCCGATGAGGCAGTCTCGTTCCATCTCCCCGAGGCGCAGTCCTCCTTCCCGAGATCGACCTTCGGTTGGTTGCCGCGTCAACGTTGCACGTGGACCTCTGCAAGTCTCCGGATAAGCAAGAACGGGGCCACAGCTATTCTTGGGATCAAACGGACCTTGCCCGAGCATGCATCTTGTCCAAGACCATGTGTTCTGCGAACAATGACAAGTCAATGATCGGTGGCGCACTTGGTGACAACAAGATAAACAACGTTCTCACTCAGTTTCTGCAACAGAACATGAGCGTGTGAGCGCTGTGAGAACGGAATTTGACAATCGGTCATTTTTACCTGATAATAGATGGGCCCGAAGTAGACATAGGCTTCCATTGGTTCACCGGTGATGCCGCTCGTCAGCATATCCTTGCCAGCGTAATTGAAGCCGTGTTCAATCAGAATCCGAGACATGTCCTCCACCTAAAGGGGGTACCATTGAGCTGGACCGGCGACAAACCTCCGGTACGAGATACCTTGGACCCGCCGAACGCAGTTCCATATTGAAGCTTGCCACATAAAACACCCGCCTGAAATCAAGGGTCAACATGTATCTGTGGTACGAGGTGGGAGAAGATCACTTTGCCAGCCAAAAGCTCGATCATCTTTCCAACAGTCATCCGAGAGGGGAAACCGTGAGGATTCATAATAGTGTCTAGAACGATGGTATCAGCCTCTGTGAGCCAAGCGGGTCGAAACTTCCTACCAGGGTTAATTCCTTGGTCATTGAACGGCATGTCTTCCTGATTCACGATCAATCCACACACCCCCTTTTGACCATGACGGGAAGAAAACTTGTCTCCTAATTCTGGCCTTCGCGTCTGGCGGATCAAGACCTTGATCAAGGTCTGGTCGTTTTCGGTGTCGCTAATCATCACTTTATCGACGTACCCCGCCAAAGGCGATTTGTAAGTCATCGGCGTATTTTTGTATGGGACTGTGGCAGCTTGACCGGTGAACGTGTTGTCGTTCGCGTTCGTCGGAGTCTGCTTATTCACATAGACGTCCCCTGGGTCAACTCTCTCACCAACGCCAGCGAGCCCGTCCAATTGGATAATGTCATACTTCTTTTGAATAGTGCCATTCTCGTCCAACGGTGCATCGGCAAGCCGGTCGAACCTAAGGGGGAATACGGTAATTGGAAAATGCCTTGCCACAAGAGGTAAAAGCGAACTTACGTGCCATTGGGATATTTTCGGATGAGGGTCGCGTTTTTGCGCAATACTTGACATCGTCCATAGCCACGGTCCAGACTAGCCTAGAGCCGGTCCTCCCGTGAGCGTACGAATCAAGGAACGAGAAACGCGAACCGACTTTATTAAGGATCAGCGCATCTTCGATGTCGTATCCAGAGTAACTCATGACGGCCACTGTCGCGTTTTGACCGGCGGGTAGGCGATCGTACCCAATCAATTCGATCGTCTTAGTCTTAACCATCGGCTGTTGAGGGTAAACAGATAGGTAGAGAAGGGTGTCGATCCTATGAAACTGGTTGTAGCCAATGGCGCCAATTGCTTGTTTACCCATGGCGCATTGATAGGTATTGCGTGGGGATTGATTGTGGTGAGGATAGGGAATAAGTCCAGCAACGGCACCTAGGATGGTGAATGGTTCGATCTCTAGATGCGTAGTCGTAATAACAACGTCTGATTCGTACAGGGCAATGTACGAGTCGTTCTCCTCGTTGACATCGAGATACTCTACAAGCCCCCGGCGTAGAAAGTCGTCAAATGACATCCTTCCGGCCTTCAATTGCTAGCCACCCAAAAAGTCAGTAATCACTAGCCCATCACGAGAATTGGGACTAACGACGATATGTTCTGGAGTGACTCTTGGCACTCCGTTTTCGACAATAATCATCGGTCGACAGATTCGCCCCCCATCGCTGGCAATGTGAACAGCGTGGTGATGGTGATTTACATAGACGCTGACAAACTCGCTGACACGACCCGCCCTGCGCAGCCTTCGGAAGTTGGCTACAAACCGGGCAGGAGATCGCGTCAAACCGACGATTGTTCCATTTACGTTAACAACAAAAGTGTGAGGACCGTATATCTCCGTGCCGGTTGACAGGCGGATATCTTTATAACATCCTTGATAAGTTTTTAAGTTAGATCATAATAATTAGAACTCACCTTCCACTCCGAGCATGAAGGTTAAACGTATGATCGGTTCTTCTTCCACGTCCGTAGTGATGTGTGTCATAAGCGCAAGATTCTTTACGAGACCACATGCTTCGCCTTCCGGGGTATCGCTGGGACAAAGCATACCCCATTGGCTAGGCTGCAAGGCACGTGGCCCGCTGACCTTGCGAGTCTTCTCAAATTGAGAAGAGATACGAGTCATCATTCCGAGAGCAGATATGAAACTCAGCCGGCTGAGAACGTGAGTTACACCTGCCCTTTCCATCTTGAATCGCTTTAGAGACCAGTTTCCCGTTGAAATTGCGCGAACGAAACCCGAAGTGATGTGGTCACCCTGAAACTGCATGGTGTTGAACGCATCAAATTCGTTCGTCCGTGAGGGCTTTTTCAGGACCTTGTCAATTGCGGACTTGAGATTGGCATTGAAAGTCTTGAACAGATCCTCGAAGAGCAGTGCCAAAAGCTGACCGGCGCTTGAAACCGGTTTGCGTGAGTATCGGAACGAGCGGAGTATTTTGGGGGTCACGTACAGCTCTAGACGTTTGTTACCAACATAGTCACGATCGTCGACCATTTTTTCATCGTCCATGGCCATAAGAACGCGCCGAGTCATGGTTGCGACGAAGATAGCCTTTGATCTGAAATCCAACCCGACGACAGGCACATGGGCCAAGACAATCGTCGCCAGCGCTTCCAGTGCTTCTTCCCAGGCAGGTCTCCGTAGGCCCATGACCTTGCGATTGACCTTGACCCTAGATCCAACCCATTCGAGGGCTTGATAGCGCGTGAATATACCAAGCTTGGCAGCCTCTTCTAAATTTGCAGCAAATGCAGTCTTGTACGCCTCCGTAGTTCCAGCAGTGAGTAGAAGGATTTCCTTGTCCGATTGAATACCGAGAGCCTTGAGAGCGATGACGATTGGGACGTCCTCGTGAATCGAGTTGTGACGAAGATATATCCTGCTTTTCTTGGTAGCTACATAGGTTTTGGATTTGAGACCGCCGTGAGTCGAACTAGATGAGCATGGGAATTGTGAGGCGCAGTCGCGTAGGAGACAAGTATAGGTGCTTACGAAGTACAGGAAGCCTGGACGATGCCTTTGACGTGATCCGTTTCGACAATGATTCTGTTCTTGCTCAGCTGCTCTTGAACGAGAATGACCTTTTCCGTGCCTTTGACGACGAAGTAACCACCGGGATCAAGCGGACACTCTGTCATGCGGGCAAGTTGTGCTTCGGAACGCCCGGTCAAGATGCACTTGTTACTACGCAGCATGATGGGCAGACGACCAATGTTCACATTCGGTCTTCTCACGACGTTCTTGCCGCGGGTATACTGAATCGTAACGATGATGGGTGCACTATATGTTATGTCGCGTAGCCGACATTCGTGTGGGGTGATGCTCTTGTCGATGGCGTCTAGATCGGTGCGGTCAGGGAAGCCGACGTGAATGTCGGTGTATTTGAGCCAGAACCTGGGATCGACGTCCGAAGTGACTTTGTTGTTGGCTTTGACGATGTTTTTAATGTCGGTATCGACGAAGTAGTTGAACGAATCGATGTGCTGTTTGACGAGACCTTTGACTCTGAGGAAGGCGGGCAACAGGAGCCATTTGTCCTGGTAGGTCGGCTGTTGACATACACGTTGGAGATGTGCAAAATGCGTACCTCGACATTTTTAATCGGATCTGCAAGACCCAAACCACGCCAGTCTGTGCGATTCAATTGCTGCCATTCCTCGTCTTCTGGGTCGATGGCCATCAGTGGTATGACGATCGACGGCCAGTGCAAGCGAGGGTGTGACCCGAGCACCCCAAATGGCACACGACTTCAATTACGGTGTCGAACTTGCATCCAAACGTGCAACTTGACACGAAGGTCAGGATACATCGTGAACAGCTTAAAGTTGACACGATTCAGGAAGCACGCTCAATACTGACACGTTGTCTACTGCAGAACTCGACCATCAACGACACCACAAATCTGATTAACGAGATACGATGTACTCGAACCTAAACTCTAGACTAGTTTCCCTCATGTGCCTCCTTGTCGTGAGAAGGCTCTGTGATACGTACTTCTACTCACTGGTTTTGATTGGTTGGTCCTAGGTGTGACTCTGATCGACTGCAAAGCGTTTCGTGAACAATGTCGGAGTGTGACTAAACTGGTCCCTTCAACAGGAACGGACGCCACATGGGCTCTCACAATCGTACATCCTGTGGACGACTTGGAGTCAATGGGCTCGATAAATATCGAAGTTTCCCTCCCTGGAGCTCGAGGGCGTCCAAATGACATCAATCACCAGCATCCCGGCTTTCTCGTTGGTATATCTCAAGGCCGTGCGTGATATTCAGTATCAGTTGGGTATGTCATATCCTGCTCACACTCCTCCGAGACCACACGCTTACAGTACGGAAAGTGGCTGGGCTCAGTTTCATGGTCTGGGATTCCCTTTTGATGCTCGGAGAAGAGGCGGAATATATATGGCAGTAAGATCATACAAGTCGCCGCGATGTCGCCTGGAATTTATTGTTAACAGGATGCGACGCTGCATGTTCAAATGGTTCTACTTTTATTTTCGCTATATCTTGCTGGTCGTGCAAATGTAGGCCTTACTTTTACCATTCAACTCAACTAGATGTGACCGATCTCACTCTAGGTTTCACCTGGCCAGTTCGCCGACCCTATCGTCTGGTCTCATGTCAGACTTCCTGTGCCTGATATGGTATCGATATGTAGTACTCATTGCGCAAGTCTCCATTTCTACGGTCGACATTATTTTGGCCACCAGGGGTAAGCCCGAGATATTATACATCGCTGGTCTTTCAACTTTGTTTCGGATTAGTCTATGCTCTGTTCAATCGAAGCCGCAAAGTGGGCATTTTCCTTGGTGTCTTGGTCCTCTTAGATATTGGTCTCGCAGGAAGACATATCGTCAAATGCCCCGCACCGGTGTATTTCGAGGCTTGCATGCTCCTTAAACCGCAAAGTGACCTCGCAAATGCTCAGACGTGAGCTTTCTACCATGTTAACGCATCTACGAGCACGTTGATGTGGTGTCTCAGGATTGTTCTTATGATTGTCCAAAGCACCGTCGTGGGAATGATCATCTTCAAGCACTTGGCCGGGGTTAAACTAGGGTGGGGAAGAACGCCTCTTCTATCATTTGTCGTCAAAGACTCTACCAGTAACTATCTTGCTATTATTTGTGAGTTCCCCTGCAAACTATCGACCAAGCATAGCTGAACTCCACTGTGAATGGCTTCCTTCAGTGCTATGCAGTACCACTCTGATGATCGTTGGGTTCGATGATCAAACAGCTATCTCTATTTTCTAGTACGTCTCAAACGTTCACTATCCAGAGTCAATGACTAGATTGACGAGTACACTAAAGTTGGTCGACGCCGTTATATTCGGCCATTGTGGGTAATTCCGATTGATCGCAAACTGTGTGCAGACCTCAAACCTGATTCGATATAGGGTTGTCGTCTCATTTTAAACATGGAACGCTTCGCAAGAGAGTATTCCTCGGACGAAGAGATCATGCTCACTAGTCTTATCACTGTGTAATGCTGTGCTTCTACGATGTTATCTTGACACGGACAGCAATGGAAGGAGTGAGAACTCGGTTCGTCAAAGTGGGCAATGCGTGACTACTCTCAGAATGTAGAAGACCATAAGTGCTACCAGTGGCGCATCCAGAGATAACAAGGACTGAACTTGTCGACACAACTTGACTTAAGTGGTACTTAGTGCTATCGCTGCTAGACGATTCAGCTCTGATTGCCGGTTCATCCGTGGGTTGTGCTTATTTCTAGTAGTTTGTGCCCTTGATTGCTATTGGTTACCAGAGTCGGCTACCAGCCACATGTACGGACTACTTGGGACGGTCTCGTGTAAAACTGGTCACTGCAACTCGCTCTCTGCTCGTTGTAGCCTTTAGTGTTAGGGTCAGACAACAGTCACATACATGAAGCCAAAAATGATTGAAAATTTGAAAAAACCTGACCGTACTCTCCAGAGCAGATCACAGCCTAATCATTGCTTGTGACTCTTCCCCTCCGTACCTGAAGTGGCGCCTATATGGCATGTCTTCAGGGGTCCAATTCAAATGCCAGCATTCCCTGATGGGAGGTCTTAAAGCAAACCCCCACGGTGGAGCTGATCGTCAACTTCAAACGAAGCGGGTTTGTATTGCTGACAACACGATCTCCAACAACAGCAACATCAGACTTCTTTTGGCCCATCTGACGTGGGAGTGAAACATGACCGACCCTTAGTACATAGTACTTGTGGCAGTCGCCAGCGATATGACCCAACGACTCAGTGCTACTATGCTGAACATCTCTTAATTACGCAGGCAGAACTCCACGGTATGGTGGGCGAGAAGGATCAGCTTGCAATTTCATACTTCGTGTTTTGAAACTCTTTGAAAAACCAAGGCCTTTACCATACATGGCCATATATTTTTGTTTGCACAGACTTCAGATACCCTCTGCGTATGCAGTTGCCGTTTGTGGAGCGTGTTACCCCACCATGTTTCACGCGGTGCGTATCACACCTGATGCCATTCTATCAGGCACCTTTTGGTGACGTTAGATGATAAAGCTCAATATATTTGGACCTGCATAACAGGTCTAGTTTTCAACATTCAGGACAGTTTCCTAACGCTGTTTTCGGCTCTTACAGTGTGCGTAACGAAAAGCAACAGGCTCGCTCCGTCCAGGTTGCCGCTCGTGGCATGTCTCAGCGAAAGAAGCATGACCCACGATGAGATCAGTACAGGGTTTCTTCTATATGTCGTAAGCAACAGGGACGGATGCCACACCCGTTCCCACAGTCGTAACTCCTGCGGGCAATATTGAATCAATTAAACTAGCTTAATGAATATATCAAGGACTCCTTCGAGTAAATGGAGTCTCTTGATTTTCTCCTCAGAGCCTACACTGGCAAGGTTTCCGAATGACATCAATCTCGAGCACTCTGACTTTCTCGTTGGCATATCTTGAGGCCACTCGTGATATTCGGTATCAATTGGGTACGTCTTGTCCTACTCACGTCCCTTCGAGGTCACACGCTTACGCTACGGAAAGTTGCCGGGCTCAGTTTCATGGTCTGGGACAGTCTTTTGATAGTCGGAGAAGAGGTAGAATATATGTGGCGGTAAGATCGTGCGAATTACAGCCATATCGCCTGGAATTTGTTGCTTGCAGAATGCGACACTGCGTGCTCAAGTTTTTCTACTTTTATTTTCGCTATTTACTGCTAACTGCACAAATGTAAGTCTGGCAGTTGCCCTCCAACCCTCTCATCAGTGTGACCGACCTCATACCAGATTTCATCTGGCTATCTTACCGACCTTGTCATCGGGTCACACGACAGATTTTCAGTGCCTTGTATGGTATCGATATATGGTATTCATGGGACAACTCTCGGTTTCTATGATCGACATTATTTTGGCCATCAGAGGTAAGCTCAGGAGATCACACGATGCTAGTTTTCCAACTCTGTCATGACTTAGTTTATGCTCTATTCAATCGAAGCCGCAAAGTGGGCATTTTCCTTGGTGTTCTGATACTCTTAGATATGGCCCTTGCAGGAAGACATATCGTCCAGTGTCCTGCACTGGAGTATTTCGAGGCTTGCATACTCCTTATGCCGCGACGCGACTTTACAACTGCTCAGGCTCGGACGTCAGCTATTATTTTTCTGACGTATCCGTCTCCATGTTTATATGGTACCTCAGGATCGTTTTTATGATCGTCCAGGGCATGATCATGGGCATGATCATCTTCAAGCACTTGGTTGGGGTTAAACTAGGGTGGGGAAGGACACCCCTTCTGTCATTTCTCGTGAAGGATGCTGCAAGTAATTATCTTGCTGTCTTTCGTGAGTTGCCTTACAAACTATCAACTTTCTGAATATGATTGTGGATGCTACACTTTAGTACTATGCGGTCTCAGTCTGACAATCCTTAGAACCGATAATCAGCGAGCCATATCCGTTTTCTAGTACGTGTGAAATGTTTCCTGTTCGGAATTAACGACCAAGCTGATGAGTTGACAAAAGTTGGTCGACATCGTTGTTTTCGGCTATCGTGAGGAATTCTGATCAACTTCCATGCACGTGCAGTGACTTGACGCTTGGTTTGACAATGTAGGGTTCTCGTCTCATTTTAAACATGGAACGCTTTGCAAGAAGGCATCCCTCGGATGAAGATATCCTGCTCACGAGCCACATCGACATGTAATATTACATTTCCACACTGTTACATCGATCAAGGAGACAGAACGGCATCTGGAAATAGGTTCGTCAATGTAAGTGATCCATGAGTGCTGTTGGAAAGATTCTCATGGTGCTTGTAATTGAAATTCATAGATATGATATGTACTTCTCATGAGAACTCACCTGGACGGGCTCTTTGGTGGGAGGTCTTAAAGCCAACCGCTGATGTGTGATGTTTATATATTGCTGGTGCTCCCTTGCTATGTCTGTTGTTGTGGAGTTCTGTTGGTTGCCTTAAGCCCATTATAATCGCATATTGTGGAGTCTCAGTGTTGGGAGTGAAATATGTTGCCAGCTATGTTTTGGTAAGACGTCATAACAAACTTTGTCATATCCCGGTCGGTCTCAGATCCTAGCATCCCCCGATGGGAGAACCCCGCCTTGGGATTAAGGCTCAATTGAGCTTCGTGACTTCATGGCAACACTGTTCTCAATGTTAGGTACCAGACCTAGGTGACTTCTAACATGGGAGTGAAACGGAAATGACGTCACCCTAGTATCAACAGGCGCCAGAGCCTGGACCTGGATTATTGCTTGTATATTCCTATTTTGCGAGATGCCCTCAGGTAGCCATGTAATCTTCCTTGAGTATGCAACTGCAGTTCGCGACGTACGCTACCGCAGCCGTGTGTTCCCGTTATGATGGTATCTCGACGGTCTCGTAGCGTGCTGATACTACTGCCGATCGCATGGTTGACTTTTTCAATGATCTGGGATTTTGTTGTCTCGTTGGATGATGAAGTGCAGTATAACTGGACGTACGGCGTGATCGCTCTGGTTTTCGTTCAGTTCAACTTTAAGTTACTGACACCACTAATAGTACCATGACTATGTGTAAAACCAGTCTCCCCATCACTGGCAAGCGTGGGTATGCTACAATACTCTCACTGAGTCGCACATGCAGCTTTCTGTAGACACCTTGTTAAAAATCGCTGATACCGACTTAGTACTCACAGCGCCTTGGTTGATCCCTTGGCGAATGGCAACAATCACAGGATGTGGCACCCATACTCATAGAAACCTTGCCCACATTCATTTTTGCAGTTTATGGTAGGGTTTGCTCTACATAACTGGTCCATAAAGGTTGCACTTCTGCTGTTAGTTTTAGCCATGACGGAGATTGCGGGACTGCGAGAAGGATATCGATGGGGGTCGGTTACTAGGGTAAAACTCCGCTCTTATCATCAAAGTTTGTGATGACAGTACGACTTATGCTACAGAGTATACACTGCTGGCTCCAGTGAATCGGCCACTTGGTGCTGACCCAATGATCCAACCCTAGTCATGGTATCAGTGCTGGCAGTGATGATTACATGTGGGTCGGCTTGCGCCGGCTATCGTAAATCCTACTATGTCCATTGCAGTGGCATATCAGACGATCTAAACAACATGATAATATGCTGTCAAGTGTGTCGAGTCTTGCAAGTTGCAGGTTGCAAGCTTACCAGATGTGCCGTCGAAGCAGCACTGAGTCAGTCCTTCAATAACTAAATGTTGGAGAAGAATGACCCTCCCAATGGGTGTTTGGCCTCCCAATTTCCTCAACGGTTCAGCCAGACTCGAAGTGTCATACATGCTATTCATGCACAGGATCGTATACAATGCAACATTATTGTCACATTGATAATTCCATTGATTTATCATGACTGTAAGTATCATAACCTCACCTTGGGCAGAGATACCAAGTTTCTGTACTAAATGAACCTTTTTGAGACACAGGCATGGCTGTGGAAGAGGCCAGTGGAGGAAAACCCAAGAGTGCATTAAGTGACGGACATGGTGACTACCATGACCAAACCTTAGGCTTTGCCTTGGTATGGAACATTTATTATTGTGGGAATATCACAATCATAAAGTTATGGATCTGGAATTTGTGTGGTGGTTTTTATGTGAGCTGGCTGATGGCCATGGCTTGTGGCAGGGTGGCATTGCGCTGGCCAGTGGCACATCAATATGGAAGGTTCACAATGGCATGCCCGGTGGACATTCCTGAGTTAAGGAGATTCTCTCAGACAACTACCTCCATTCCCTTTCTTGAGCTTCCAGGGCATCCAAATGACATCAGGCACTAGCACTCCAACCTTCTCATTGGCATATCTTGAAGCCATGCATGATGTTCAGTATCAAACTGGTCTGTCTTGTTCTACCCATGTCCCTCTGAGATCCCACACTTACATTACTAAAAGTGGCTGCACTCAGTTTCATCCTCTGGGACTTCTTCATGACATTCAAAGAAGAGACAGAATGTTTATGGCAGTAAGATTGCATACTTTGCAATATGTCAGCTGGAATTCATCATATTTGCAGTATGTGAGGCTGCATGTTTAAATGGTTCTACTTTTATTTTCATTATTTCTTGCTAGCTGCACAAATGTAGGCTTGATGCCACTCTTTAGCCCATCAAGGCAGCTAATCTCATCCTAGATTTCACTTGGCTATCTTGCCAACTTTGTCCTCAGGGCACATGCCAGACCTCCTTTGCTTTATGTGGTATTGATACATGATTTTCATCCTGCAACTCTCAACTTCTATGATTGACATTCTTTTGGCCCTTAGGGGTAAGTTCAGAAGATTACACAATACCAATTTTAGGACTCACTTCTGGGTTAGTTTTTGCTCTGTTTAACCAAAGTTACAAAGTGGGCATCTTTCTTGGTAGCCTGATCCTCTTTGGTACAGGTTTTGGAGGTGTACATATAGTGAAATGTCCCAAGACTGTGTATTTTGAGACTTGCTTGCTCCCTCACACACAGAAGGTGTTGTAAACTTGACCAGCGCACTTTAGCTTCCTTTTATGGTAATGTTACATAAGCTTAGAGCGTACACTTTTCGGAGTAGCTTCTAGTTTATTTCCTCAGTAGCTTGACATCTACTGAGGT
>JBBPKJ010000192.1:0-37897 GCA_038089195.1 Brasilioporus rufonigricans
CACGGACGGGATATTCGGGGACGGAGTGCGTGCTGTAGCCCATCATGCATCCATTAGGCGCCTCTTGGACGCAGCACAGATCAGGCCATCGTGAGAGATAGGACAAGTAAAAACTGATGGCATACTAGACGCAACGTGACGTCGTTTTCTCACTGTGACACTATCTATTGTAGCTGAAACGCCACATCTCGACATGATTATGGGAAGAGTCCCATTCCTCAACTAGACTAATCACCAGACTGCTGCGCTATCCTCTTATGTTTACGAAACGGCCGGCTCATCTGCGAAGCCTTGGGCCTCGACTTCGACTTCGAAAACGTGTTAGCGTAAGGTACTAGGTCGTCTTCATACAGCAAATGCACGCAGCACCTCCGAGCGCGGCGTTACAGAAATTACAGAAACGTGAACTCACACCCTCATTTCCGCCTCTCGTCTTTCCATCGAACGTCCTCTTCGTCTGGGATCTCCTGGTCATGACAAAGTCATCACAGAGATCTACAATCAAGTCATCTCAACCTGACTGTGAGCCAAAAATGGTACGGCATCAATTTTTGGGGTAGACTGCGATGAGTGCTGCGGTGTGCATGACCTTCCTTGATAGGCTCCGATAATGTCATACTAAAATATTCTAACCCCACTTTCGACCCGCACGTCTAGCTGATATTAGACAGCCTGACCAGCTGATCTGTGGCGTCTGTCGGGGATGTGACAAATGGGTCTGCTGACACTAATAATTGTGGTATAGCATTAAGAAGAATCTTGGACATCTGCATGACTGAAGCCAATAACAGAACTGCCTGGAAACCCTTCAGTTGGCAGACTGGGCAAGGTCACTATGCCATGCAACCAGATATCAATTTATGTATAGCAAGTATTTTCGCGATGAGTGATGATTGTTAAGCTCCTCTATTGTGGCTAGGGAGAAACACCAGGCTCTAGTGCAAACTCTTCATACGCAGAAAGTTCATGATCACCTACATGCATTCTAAGAATCCCCTGTTTTATCCCCATGTTGCCGTACAGTTCGCATGAACCTGTGCTTCCATTCCCCGGATTTGTTCGTACACCGATCATGCTCACGACGTAATAGGCTCTGATAGAACGGTTTCTCGCGCTTCATTCTGTGGAACCGAGACCGCCCACTCTACTGGATTTAGACCATGCTACCACCTCAAAAAGGCGTTCCAGTCCTTGTTTGAAATTACTTACGAACGAGGGTGTATTGTCCAAACAGGGTTCGGCGTATAAATATCCGTTTATCTGGAAATCTGACGACAAGCCTCAGCACAATCCACCCAGGAGCGTGCTGTAACTCTTTCGGATCGTACTCGCCATGCCTTTTGCCGGTGATCCGCTGTCGTTCTATGGAAAACGCATTCTCGAAGAGCATCACGCTGCTCTCCTTAAACAACTCCCTCCGTTCAAAGCTGACCCTAACGCCCCTGATCCTTTTGACATCTCTGATGAACTCTTACGCTTCTTGCCCCGCCTAAAGGTTGGAATCCTTGGCGGTGGTGTCGGTGGTCTCTATACCGCCCTGATGCTCGATTCTCTCGGCATCGAGTACGACATCCTCGAATCTACACAGCGTGTTGGTGGTCGTCTTTCAACCTATAGGTTCCCCGGTGGGGACAAGTACGATTATTATGTGTGCCCTTTCACCATTCTTACCGGATGATTCAACATTGATCGTCATCTATATTTTAGGAAGCAGGAGCCATGCGCTTCCCGCTTCCAAAGAAGGATGCTAGTGGACAGTATAAGGATGGAACGATGAAAAGGTTAGGGGAATTGACCGAATACGGCCCTCTCAACGAGGGTCAAGACCCCCTGAAGGATAGGCTTATACCCTACTACTACACCTCACGCGAAGGTTCAAAGCCAGGTTTCTATTACTTCAACGGTATCGTCGAAGAAGTGTCCACTAAACCCAAAGGACCCTTCGATGCGGATGCGATGAAAGTCCAAGCCAATTACGCCCGAACAGGCGCTGATGCTATCAATAGCGACGTCACCAGTCCGTTCATCAGGATACTTATAGATGACATCCAAACAGGCGACACGGCTGGGTGGGACGTGGTGAAGGCAAACGATCCGTACTCCGTTCGCGCTTACATGGCGACGAAGTATATACCTAGCGACAGCCTGAATCTGCCTCCCCAGCACCTTCCTAACAACGTCATCAATTGGTGTGCGCTTCTCGGAGGAAGTAATGGTGCGGGTAGTGAGGGGTACAACCGCGCATTGACAGAGTCGATCTTCGAGTCAATGGCATTCGCCCAGGTTGGTGGCACCGACTATGGTCAAGTCGACTGGAAGTGCTTCGAGTAAGTCCCGCCCCTGATCTAGAACGTGGGTCGATAGATTTCACTCGACATAGGGGCGGAACAGAGACGTTATCAAAGAAGATCGAAGAGTATATCAGGAAGAAGGGTGGTCCCATTTACTTCAAAAAGAGAGTCACCGCCATCGGCCAAGGTTATATGGTCGTCACCCTGCCAAGAACCTTCCCGAAGCACAAACTGCCCTCCGGTGTGAAGGAAACCCATTCTGGGTCTGCGGATGTTATAGTCGAAGAAAAGCACCTGGGGACTGGAGTATTGCTCGATATTCCCCCATCTGGCCCGATGCGCATTGAAGTCCCATGTGTCAAGATTACGGTGAATGGAACAGAGACAAGAAACTATTCGCACGTTATATCTACCCTCCCTCTCCCTGTTCTCCGTACCGTTAGCCTGAACGATGCGGGTCTGAACATCATGCAGAAGAATGCCTTGCGCGCGCTGGACTATGGACCTGCAGTCAAGATCGCAGTATTCTTCAAATCGGATTGGTGGACCAAGAAGTTGGGTATCATTGGCGGTCAATCGTTCACAGATCTCCCCATCCGCACCATCGTCTACCCGTCCTATGGTGTCGACTCTAATACTCCGTGCAAGGTGCTCATTGCGAGCTATTCCTGGACTTCAGACGCATTCCGTCTGAGTGCTCTTGCCGCCCAGGAAGAGCGGGAGGTGCTCAAGGAACTCGTGCTTCAAAACCTTGCAGAGGCGCACGGCGCTCTCAACTCTGAAATCACATACGAATATCTGAAGGAGCAGTATGTCGACATGAACGTCAAGGATTGGAATCATGATGCGCAAACGATGGGTCTGTCGTCGATCCCGCCTGTCGTCCTCGACTGACCGGTTTGTTCTTGTTTAGGGGCGTTCGCATTCTTCTCGCCTGGCGAGTTCGAAGATTTGTACACCTCGCTCAACGTTCCTGCAGCGAACGGTCGTTTGCACTTTGCGGGTGAGGCTATCAGCACCCGTCACGCGTGAGTAATACTAGGCTAGGCGAATATGGGTGAACACTTGTTAACTCCATCGTACTACAGTTGGGTCGTCGGCGCGCTCGATAGTGCCTGGAAAGCGGTGTACCAGTATCTCAAACTCACTGGGCAAGACGAGAAGATCAAGAAGTTCAAAGAGATTTGGGGTGAGAACGTCGAATGGACCAGCAAGTCGACGCTCGTCGATCCCGATCAATATGGGGAGACCGGGCCTGACATGCTCGACCAGCATCTTGGGTTAGTTAACAAGGCTATCCAGAGTGGTGTCATCGCAGCGCGAGTCTGAGGTTGTTTCATTCACCAAATGTCCCAGAAGTCTGGAAAATCTGTAACATGCATACTCTGTACTTGATAGTCAATTGAAACGTAAATAGGCTGATCCACATTTCAAGTTTTCAGTGTCGATCTCTTAGGCTTTGAAGCAATGGTACAGTCGTAGCCAAGACTAACCTTCCAATATCTCGGGCCGTTGGGATAACCGTGACAAGTCAAGGTATCTGTGAAGCGCGATCTGGCGTCCATGTGTTGCGTATGCCTATAGCCAAGGAGTGACGAATGCGATACTGCACTCTGCAGATCGGTCATTGTGGTGGATGGATAAGAACATGTCTGTTACGAAGCCTATACCCACTAGGGACACCATTTTACAGGATTTGGCAGCGAGGTAGCGTTAGCAACCTCGTAAATGGCGGGTGAGCTACCCCTTCGACCGAGTGGAACCCCTCCTTTACCAAGGACTCGACTCCCTTCCGGATTAATTTTGAGTCAGCCAAGCTCCTCCAACAAGCGCGTTCAGGTGACACTTTCACCTCCTTTGCCAAGGGCCCAGGACTTGTCGAGCGTCGGGGTGTGCCATCTTGATCGTCAAATGCGAGGTGCGTCCATCGCGAACTGAACCGTGGGAAAACACGGGGTACGAGTCCCCACCTCCCTGCCATGGTCCACTCGCCAACGTCGAGTCTTTCCTTCTTGCCCACTGCTCACGATGTGCTTCCCATCAGGGAGGAGCGCGAATGAGCGTATGTTACCTCCACTATCGATCACGATTGGTTCTACTTTCTCTCGTTGAACGATACTGGAAGAAAGACTGTTTCCTCTAGACTTTTGCATCCCTGCCATGATCGCCGTTAGGGGCCTATTGTTCGAGCAAGGCCAATCTTCCCTCCGAGTCCGTTCTTATTATCTCGTACTGTCCGTTCGACTGTCCCGCCCAGTGCTCATCATTCTTTGGACACAGACGTACGTTGGAAAATATGGTCGTCTGGGTATCAGGTCGATGAAAGCAAGGATGCATGATCATTCATTTCCATTACGCTCTCGAATCGCTTGCTATGCACGTGTTCTCTCATGGATTCGATTCGCGCCCTAGGACCACCTCGTCCTCGGGGCAGCATTTACCACGTCTCCTCTCATCATCCTCAGGTCCCGCCAGCCTCGCGTCCCGCCCTCGAATTCTGTGGAGCAGGTACTGCATACGTCCTACGCTTGTCCACAACGCCATGTCCTGTCAGTGATGATCCGCTTCATGTTGACTCATGACTCGCGCCGTGATCGCCTGGGTAACATCATTCGCGCTTGTCGTAAACCCAAAGCGATGCCAACGACGTTCATCACGCCGTCTTTCGTGCCTCTGTTTTGCATAGGGTTGAGTTCTGGTCGTAGTCCACAGCATACTACCTCGCGGTGACGAAGCATGAAAAAAACTATACCTTTATATAGCCACTGCGGAGGATGTGGATTGCAAAACTCTAGCTCGGATGACACCACGAACGGTAGGGGACGAAACCGACCAAGTTAGTCGGTGAACCATGTCGCCCAGATGGGTGTGGGTGCGTATACAACCTCAGAGAACCACTAGAGAATTGGGTAGAGCCAGAACATGTATTGGTATGACGAGAGTGGTATACACAGCGAGAGAGGAAGTAAACGTAATACTTATAAACTAAAGCTGAGCTACCTAATAAATAAGACGTCCATACAACAGTTAAGGTGTCAGGATGAACTCGATGAATGGCTACCTTAGAACACTTGATTGATCACCCAGTGAATAAAAAAGTCCAATTGATAATTGAAGTATCCGGCTGAGCACGACGAACGGCCAGGCTAAAGACTCAATTTGGTCCAGGCATATAACACTGATAACGTGGGTTCTGGCTGCCCGTCCAGCCAACTAATGTGATCTTGTCAGTCAAGGTTTGAGAGAACGTCTTTGAAAACCAACCGCAATGCCAACAGTCAAAAAGGTTTTCCGGGTCACTGTCAAAGAATGGATCAGAACTCGCAAACTACGAGATTCGCCCAACAACTTACTATTTTTCTTTGATTTGGACTAGCTGGTCATAATTAGACCCCCAGAACGATTCTGTTTAGTCCGATCAATAAGTGTTATTAATATCTATCATTAATTGTAGCATTACCTGTATGATCTGGTTCATACACGTCGGCTTCGTTCTTATTAATAGCGTAAGTTAAAGCATGGCATTTCGAGCCTCACGAAAGTACTGACCTGGTATGCCCCAGAACCCGGCGTCAATGCACGCAGGGTGGTCATGGAACTAGTTGTTGAAGCATATATCTGCGCCCGTTCATCATATGTCGTATTGTAATTCCAAAACTCTGCAATCACGACCTTGTAGACCAATTAGAAGTACATCAGCGCATGCGACAACTAAAACTCACATGCCAGAGTGACGATCTCCACGCATCCGTCACGCTCGTTCCCCCTTGATATTTGTAGAGATACGGAGCAACGATCATTATGATTGGTAGAGAAGCGGCTTCGAATGATGGCATCATAGCATCCACCAAGAGTTTCCGACTTTCACTTGTCTCGAAATTTGCAACCGGCACAAGCCGAGAAGAAAAGATGAATGGTAATCCGACAGGCTATATCCGATCTAGGGCATGTTGCTGCAGAAGAGAATATGATGCTCACCACTGGATAAGGTGCAAGGCTGGTTTGGAAAAAGGAGAGGTAACTTTGGTGTGATTCCAGCGAGAAAAAGCCACCTAGGGTATTGATTGTGAAGTTCCGCAGTGGGGCCATTGCAGCCTCTGCCGCTGTGTAGTTGAGCAACGGTGTGGTAATGACCAACCCTGAGTTTGGCTATGCATCGATAAGAGGGAATAAAAAGGAGGCGATAACGTTACTCGCCTTGGCATACCCTCCCCAGCCTGGTAATGCTCGATTTAGTACTACCGAGACAAAGGGAAATGATGACTAGACGCCGACCTTGATTTGCATACTCTTGGGCATTCTCGACTAGGAACTCGACGAACGCGCGGTCCTTTTCTGGACTTGGCTCGTAACCAAGGACGACACTAACAAATCAAAATCAGTACCCTCTCACTTAATCACCGAAGTGGACTTACGTTGACAGTGACATCTGAGGCAGTGCCAAGGTCGTTACCTGGGTCACAACGCCAAACGTACCACCACCCCCTCCGCGCAACGCAAAGAACAAGTCACTGTTTTGGCAGCGATTTGCGGTCAAGATTTGTCCACTGCTTATCACAATCTCGAACTCGAGCTATTCACGTTCGTTGGCATGATAAAAGTCCTCAGATGCTGTACGTACCACACGGTCAACGGCGAGGCCGTAGACAGGTGAGAGGACACTGGATTATGGGTCAGTGATTGCAGCCATTGTACATCGAGACAAACCTATGTCCACCACCCTGTACTTGTGTTAACGATGAGTTGTTTATGAAGTAAAGGATATTTTCACCATCACATAGCCACCGCCAGCACCAACGGTCTGGTCTTCTGCGCCAGGTAGAGTGATATTATTGGCATCTGCGAACTGATAAAGAACATCGAAGTTGGCACCAGCCTTGGAACGACGCTCAGCCAAACTTCGCCACCTGGAAGGGAACTACTTACCCCAAAAGTTACTGCCATATCGACTGCGTCACAAGAGCATCCAGTGGGGACAAAATCTCGAACGAGTGATATCTTGAGCAAAGTCAGAAGAGGCGGGGGAAGAGACAAAGATGGTCAGCTACATTTCGATAGTTCCGCATCTAAGGGTCATCAAGTAAGCTCGAAACTTGTTCTTTGGTTTCACTTTACTCACCCATACTGCAAGACCACTGGGACCACTACTTCGACCAATATAGTCATGCTAGGTGTCTACGTGTCAAAGGGGGCCAGAAAACGAAAAAGCGAAATAGTCGTACACCTGAGTTCTTGATTACGAGCGGGATAGAGTAATTCTTTGCAAACACTACAGCCGTCTGGACGTCAGAAACTTTCGCAACATCGACCTAGCAACACGATATCAGTGTCTTTTGCGCGCCGAGCTAATGTCGCGTGACTCGCATAATAATTCGGAATGCTCCCCTGAGCACAACCCCAAGGCGGCTGGTACGCAGCTGTGTTGTTCGGGAGAGTATCATCTAACAAGCACTGAGTGGATCTTAGTTGGCATGTCTCCCATTGGGTCTTGGGAAACCGATTGAGATGAGTGTGAACAAGTAAGGACAGAGCCTACATTCATGTATGCGCCGAATGTCCCAGAACGAGTGACTAGCAGTCCCCGTAAATTGAGCGTCCCACCTACTCCATGAAGACACTTACAGTGATCCAAATAGTTCCCAGTGACGTCTTCGCATTCGACAGAATTTGAAGAGTCGACATCGATGTTTGCAAGAGCGAAACATGGCTGCGCGAAGGGCGCGCTGGCCTTCAGCCTACCCCCAATCGTTGAGTTCAGGGCCTCCCATGTATTTGTGTCTCTCGCATCTACTCTTTGCGCGAACAATGCAGACTGAGCGAGGATTGCCAACACGAAAAACTTCGAAACGCCTTGGAACCGCGTCTTCATGATCGTAAGAACGTCACTTCATTCCTGGACTTTTGGAATATATGGTCAGGGTGACCCGCCGCCAGGCGATGCCGATCTGACTGGGCCTGGCACATTGCACAAGTCGCATCTGATGCGAAACTAATTGTGAAAGAATTATTGTTGGATAACGTACCCGCGTCGGAACGCCGCACTCGGACACTGCCAACAGCTTTTCTCACGGGCTGGTTCATCAGACCGAATGCACCGCATGGAGACTCGAGCTGAACCAATACGATAGTACGTCTCCATTTTGACCGCAGCTCAGGTAGTAATTTATAAATAGGAATTCTGATCTCGTGGTTTGAGCTTAGCCTCCGTTTTGGTTGTCTATGACTCCGAATTTGGGCTTGGCTTTCACAGCTGCTCAATCACCGCACTTGTTCCCCGGAAGTAAACTTTAGCAAAGCTGGGTCATGGCCGTGTATAGCTTCGATCAAGCGCCTCGCCTGCGTGAGAGGCCAGAAGCGGTGAGCATGTACTGGGTCCATGATGCTTCAAGCAGTTTTATATCGAAGAAGTGACTGTAATGCATTGGCATCCCTTCTCCACTGACTTGTATGATCCATTTGCTTCTTTTTCTTCTCTCAGTATGATGTCGTCCGACGCACTATCAAGATTGCCACTCTTCCGTTACCATTCGGAGGATGTTAGTGTCGAACAAAAGACTAACTTGTCCCATGCGCGCGCAAAAGCTATGGCGTTATCACGCGGTACGGATGCGCCCCTGTACAAGCTGACATGATCAACTCAACATGGTATTCCTCCAGGTGTTACGTTTGAAGACATCCTGAATCTTACACCAAGATTCTGGAGTATGTGCACACATCCGATAGTAACGCTAGATGGCGGCGCTGTGCTCTTAATGTCCGTACAGCTAAACCTAGGAGTTGGAACGATAGCGCCATACGTTCGAGGCCGGCCTGACCTCCGCAAGTTTGTTGACGACCTCCTCGCTTGGCGTGTCAGGTATGGCTCCAACCTCCGTTCTCATAAATTTCTGAACAAACAAGTCGTCTGAAGCTTGACGTACATGATGACAGAGCTCACGCATGGATTAGATGCTCTGAACATTGAGACTACAGCAACACTTCGTGAAGATGGCACATTCGAACTACATACTCCCCATGAAGGCGCTGCCAAGTTCGTTCAACTCTCGTTTCTTTGATATCTTGGTTCATGTGTTCTCCCAGGTTCATGCCTCCGACCCTCCCGCGAGGCGGAACCCCCCGAGTTGGCCTTGTTATGGCGAGACTCATTGTCCAAGGCAAAGACAGGGGCATTCGCCCCTTCATTGTACCGCTGAATGACGGCAAGCAAATGTGTGCTGGCGTTAGTGCAAGGTGTGCCAAGTTTCCTTCCCGGACTTAGAACTGTGAATGACCTTCAACTAGAGAGCTTCCGACACGCCTTGGTGCTAAGTCGACTGGGCACGCCCTCACTTGGTTCGATCACGTCCTGTTACCGCGCAACGCCATGTTGGGCGAGCTCGAATCGAACTTGGACCATAAGAAGCAGTTTCAGGAGCTTCTAAACCGTGTCGCTATCGGATCTATGATTCTCACTTCCTGCATCGTTCCCGGCCTCAAGATTGCTGCGTACGTAGGTGCCAAATACAGTCAACGACGGCACATCATAAACGCATCTGGTGTCAAGATACCGATCATTTCATTTCGGACACAACAAATCCCGATACTGTACGCGCTAGCTCAAGGATACGTTATGGATGCGTTCTTCAAGCATGCGACGGCTCTCTTCGTGTCGGCAGAGGACTCTCGGGTACGCAATGCGGTCACAACTATTGTGAAGGCAGTGATGTTCCATCATTGGCGAAGAACCGGCTCGACAATCGCAGACAGATGTGGCGCTCAAAGTATGTTCGAGTTTAATCAACTCGTGCCTATGGACGTAAGTCAGGGATTACTTTGTGGGAACTATGATCAGCTTACCCATAACAATAGTTTGAGTTACGTGGTGTCTCCATTGCTGAAGGCGATGTTCTTGCACTTTGCATTCGTACGTCATCTGTTACTCACGCGATCCACGTGTTAAGCATGTGTTCAGGTCTTGCTCCTGAATTGATCTTGGGTCGTTATTCTCTCCCACCCCCTTCCCGACCAGACTCATATTTGGCTCTGCACGAAACTGGGGTCCTGAATGAGTGTAGGGGTTTGTTAGCCGAGTTGGGTGGCAGGCACCGGAGCGCCGAGTTCAACAATGTCGTGCTTCCTCGCTGCCTTCCCCTGGTCGAGGCCATAGGCTTCCGCGTGGCATGGGAAGCTGCATTATCTCATGGCGTACCTCCAGTTCTCGTCAGGTTATACGAAATCTGTGCCATTGGCTCAGATTTACCATGGTACATTGAGAATGCTGGGATCAGCCGGAACTCATTTGCCACAGACGAGGTATCAGCGCTATCAGCCGTCTTAGCGGATCTGGATACACTTGTGGACGGTATGCAAGTCGGGCCCTCGGCAGTGGCGGCTATGTTATCGGACGAGTCATGGGCACGCCTTGTTTCTGCCCTCCCACTACATCAAGGGAAAGCCACATTTGATCCTTGGAGTGGCGCACCACCTCTATTGGCACGACTGTAACGTAATACTCACGATCAATATTTATGCGACCGTTTGGCTGTACAATGCGCTGCTACATACCCATCATCCTCATGCAGAGTAACATAACTATTAATTGTACTGCCATGGAATTTGACCCACGTTCTTGGTCCGCGCAACTGAAAACCTCGTAGATGTACATATTGGATACCAGGATCGCAAGCTCCGGGATATCAGCGGAGGAGCTAACCCTAGCTCTTCCCATGCTATCATGATTTGTTCACCCCTAAACGCGATCACGGAAGTAATACAGCAAGGTGCAGAGAATGGTGGTGAGATCATAGGTAATTGTAAATTTGTGACGTGTCACCGGGATACGGGTCCGAGGTGGGAATGTCGTTCCCTCTCATTTCACACCTCGACGCCATGAGAAAGGGATTTCAATAGAAGCGTGGCAAGTAAGAAAAGAAAAGAGACAAGACAAAAGTCTAAAGGTCCCCAAAACTAGATTCACATGCTCTAAATATAATAATATCTCCCGTGCCAAGTACATATAGGAAGGTCGAGAACCGTACCAGAAGAGACCACGTGCCAGAAGTGCTCTCACACATAAATACATCAAAGAATGCGGCAATGAGCGAGTCCACGGCGTGATGATACTTCCTAAGAACAAGTGAGTCCGAGATTCTCAGTGATGGATCACCCCTGGAGCAACTTCTCTTCGCGCGGTGCCGGTGCTGTCTTTGTAGAACAAAATGTCGCCCGTATCTTCGACGAACACACACTGGACGAAGGAACGCCATAAAGCTCGCCACACCCCAGTTGAGTCGTAAGAATAAGCGTCCCCAAGAAGAGGTCGAATGGCAGCATGCACCTCGGGTAAGTTATCTAAGCGAGTTTTTAGAGTTGTGATCAGTAAGATTCACGAACGAGCGACAAGCGCCCGCTACGTACAAAAGGGAACCTGTCAAATTAAGAATTGTCAACCAATGTCCTTCGACAACATGGCTTAATGATTACTCACGGTGGAAAATAGATGATGAGCTGTATGATAGCGATTAACCCCAAGTAGGAAAAAGCTGTCGATGAAGCCTAGGAATCGCTGCGGTATTTGTTCAGTCTCTCATCGACAGTGCGTGCCAATTGTGCCTACCCGGTCAACTGTTGTGAGAGCCCCCCTTCTCCAGGTCCACTCCCCTTTCCTGTAGTGTGGGATAGTAGAACAGGTGTGCTGGAGCTGCGAAAATACCAATGAATTCATTAAATTCACTGGGAAACCCATATTGGGGACCTACAAACGCCATTGCGACCACCCTGATCACCAAGTTAGGAAGAAATAAAAGCAATGCGCAACTTTGCTTACCAGTGGTTTACCCAGCACCAAGGAATCACATACAGCGCCACTACATTGGTGAGGGAAGTCTCTATCGTCCAAACCACCAATAAGCAGAACATTATTATGAGACCAATGTTCGAAACAATCACGGCATTCCGCTCCGTATCTTTGAAGAGGGCAGAAGACGGTTTCCAATGCTATCTTGCCCGTGAGAATGGCAAACCGGAGATGAGTGATAACGCACGTTTGTGCCTTTCGGGTAGTGTTTGCTACCCATCTGATTCCAGCTGTGTGCCCAAGTTAGACCATTGAAAACAATCACCATCTCGGAAGGTACATACGTGAGGTAGGTATCTGTGAAGCACCATGGTGAGCCCTCGTCTTCCACATCTGAAAAGCGCCACTCACGATGTCCAAAAATCTGCATTATAAGAACCCGAATCAGGGTATATAAAGGAGATTCGGAAAGTATTTCGTCGTAGTCGTGTTTGTGAGCGACCTCCTCCGGAGGTAATTTCTTTTCTGATCGTACGTAAGGCACAAAGACCTCATCGTTTTCCATCATGCCAGCCGTTTTGTGGTGGCGAAGATGAGTAATCCTCCAAGAGAAGTATGGCAAAAATATGAAGCTGTGGCAGAGAAAACCGATGGTATGATTGATGTATGAGTTGTTGGATAAGTTATTGTGGCCAGCCTATAGAACGGTCAACATTCTGCTCCGACATATGAAGTCGTATTACCTCATGTCCTTGATAAGTAATTTATCAGTAAGTAGAGCATCGCCAACAGCACGCAAGCTTACCGAGAACCCACACGCCGGACCATGCTAGTCCTTGCCACCACCAGTAGGTGCACCAAAGTGTCCAGTAGGCAATAGACTTAGCCTGCGGACCACCAGGCACCAAGCTGGTGAGCCTATCTATGTTGGCACCAAAGACATATAGGGCCACGGGTATAATGAAAACACGGAGAGCATAAAGCAACGCTCGACTTGTTCTTCTCTCGAAGAGGTGCTTCGGGATGGCAGCACGCAGAGCGTTTATATCCACGTCTGGAGGGGTGAAGGGCTCCCCGATGCGTGATAGATATTCAGGACCGTCAGCGAGAAATTTGAGAGACATGTTACAGACGCAAATGCAGCAAGATGACGGGTCTCCGATTGATCCTTAGTGTTCCTATATAGTCCGCGCAGGTGATATTTCACCGAAAATGCAGTAAACTTTGCATTTCCACCGAAATACAAATGATTTTCGAGTGTGCGCACGCGGACAGCCCATGATCTCAGGTTAGGAAGAAGTCCGAGTTCTATGTCTGGGGGAGGCGACCGGGTACTCGGTCCATCAAACAACGTACCCACAGCAAAGCCGTGCACGTTGCGGGCTGATGTGAGATAGGAGATCCAAAGGCATCATTTGGTTGCCTCGAGGCTGGAGCACTGATGACTTGGAAAAGCGGACATGAACGAAACAGGAACTCGGCTGAGAAGCGTGAACTGTGTCAGCTGAGTTTATTGTTTTGTGCAAGTTTAGTCGCAACTACAGCAGTTGGGGTCCGAGTCAGGTCATATGGAATGGAATGACCAGTGTTCATTACAAGTCCCGACTTACCAAACGTTGATTTGGCGCCGCAGTCCACATGCCTCCACCATCATAACGTAGTGTCCCAGCCGATCATCAACGTCACCGACTTTTACGAGGCCGACAAGGTTACACATATGCTTACTGCACCCGGAACAGCCTCCGATGGCCTGCAGGATTACATAATAATACCTAGGGTGAAAAAAGATCGTGCCACGAGGCCATTCGGCCACCTGTTCCAAGTTAGGATTGTTGCAAGGATGTCGGTACAAGGCTCCTTGTTCCCACTGTGGGTACTTGTGTGGGATGGAGATAACAAAGGCCGCCTCGTGTGGGCCAAGGCTCTCCGCCGATTCTCTCAACTACTCTGACTCATCTAGGCTCTCACGTCCTCTACTACCACGTTGAACCAACACCGGCTCTCGTCCAGACTCATTATGTATCCAAATGTTCACAGCCCGATGCCGGCTGTATCCGTAATGGACTCAGGATGAACCGGTTCAATTGATGAGCTGGTTCTATGAACTGTTACCAATTGCCAACGGTCGCTAGACTGATTCAGCAGCTCTTTCAAGTTCTGATGACCCGGGTGGGACCTGTTTTGTGGCTCTTTGAGCGCCAGAACAATGCAGTCTATGCTAGCCTTTGTTGGTTCCGTCGTCACTTGCGCACTTGGTCTCGCTTCAGCCAGGTATCTCTACCTAAAGCGTACAGGACAGGACTACTACTCCAAGCTTCCACCTGGCCCAAGAGCCCTCCCTTTCCTGGGTAATGTGCTCGACCTCCCGACGAAGAATGAATGGGAGGTATATGCCAAGTCACGTTCGGTGTATGGTATGGTGATCTTGACTCTGGTGGAAATGCAAGCTCCTGACCACTCTTAGGTGATATCGTGACTTTCCTGATATTCACGAAGCCTATCATCTTTCTTAATTCTGCAAAAACGATCGCGGACTTGTTTGACAGACGCTCTGCAATTTACTCCAGCCGACCGAATCTAGTCATGGCAGGCGAGCTGTACGATGCAACGTTGCTCTCCAACTTCGCCGACTGAAACGTTATCTAGAATGGGTTGGGGAGAGTCCCTCGTACTTTCTCCTTATGGAGAGAGATGGAAAAACTATCGCAGGCTGCTTAAGATGGGATTGAACTCCAAAGCACTAGGGGAGTATGCGAAATTGATGGAGAACGCCATGCCCAGTTACTTGCAAACCATCATCGATTCTCCTGATGAATTTCAGCAAAGTTTCAGAAGGTAACCATTGACATTGACCTACGAATTCCAATGCTTAGCAAACGATCAGGACTGCTGGAATAGTAGCCCTCAACTTAGCGTACGGTTATGACGGTGCTTCCGATGGATACGCTTTACTCCGCGTGACGGAACAAGCCATGGAGATGTTTTCAATCGCAGCATTACCCAACGTTTTCTTGGTGGACACACTTCCGTTTTGTAAGTTCTGTTCAAAGGCGCGAAATCCTTAGACCGTGTCGACCATTACCTCGTTTCAAGTGAGATACGTTCCGGCGTGGTTCCCATTTGCAGGATTCCAAAAACTGGCGGCGAAAACACGCGATCTTATTACCAAGATGGTCACTGAACCATATGAAAGGGTTGTTGAAAGCCTGGTTAGTAGCTGTGACCACACGAGGTGTCGCATATTGAACCCGCTCGGCAGAAAACAGGCAAAATCAACACCTCCTTTACTGCGTCCCTGATCGAAATGGAGGGTGATGGAAACGCGGATGGAATCAAGTGGGTTTCGGCTGCATTGTACGGAGGTATGCTTCCTTCGACTCGTGCAACTTCGCTCTCAAGCTATCCTCTACGCAGGCCAAGCGGACACGGTGGGTGATATGAACGTCGCACGTTGTCTGTACCTCACAACAAACAGATGGTAACGGCCATGGCGAACTTCTTCCTCTGCATGATGTTATTCCCTGATGTCCAAAAGAAGGCTCAGGCTGAGATTGATTCCGTCATCGGTCACGATCGGGTCATTTGCTTGGATGACCGAGCTTCATTGCCCTATGTTAACGGGGTGCTTAAGGAGGTACTTCGGTGGTGTCCGGTGACACGCATGGGTGTGTGGCGTGTCTGGGCGATGACATTATGATTGTTGACTGTTTGCCCAGTCTCCCATATGGTTACACAGGACGATGTATACAACGGATACTTCATTCCTGCCGGAACGCCCCTAGTTGCCAATATCTGGTAAGTTGCGTCCAAGAGCGCTGTCATGGATTTTGTTGATCTATCTAGGGCTGCACTACACGATGAGACAATGTACACAAAACCTGAAGAGTTCCGCCCGGAGAGGTTCCTCCCTCCCGAGAATGCCCCAGATAGTGCCAACTTTGCGTTCGGATTCGGTCGCAGGTAAGAAAGCATTATCGATCAGTCTTGCGCGCGACTAACACGGTGACGTTCTCCACACACAGAGAGTGTCCTGGAGTGGAACTCGCACATATAGCGCTCTTCCTAACGATGGCTAACGTTCTTGCTGTATTTAACATCAAGAAACCGGTGGACAATGAAGGCAAGGTGATCGAACCCACTCTAAGTTGGTCTTCGGGTGTGACAAGGTACGACTCGTTCCTCTGCTCTGTCGTCTAGATGGTATATTGATTTGAGACTACATCTCAGTCATCCTCACCCCTATCAATGTGCAACGGAAGTTCGTCATCCTAAGGTCCCCGTGTTGATCCGGAGCTGGCAAGGGCACTAGTGGCGCCACGCCACCATATATCTAGCCTGTTCCTCGTCTCGGAGTCGGTTTTTGATTAAGTAGCGCCGCTCAGCGCCCTATGCGTGCTTTCTTTCTTTGCGGCTATGTAGAACTGATATATTACGTGTTAATACAGCAAACTTTTTGATGATGGATTGATGGTGTCTCCTAGCGGCGGCTAAGGTGTGGAGAGAGCCTCGAGAGCGGGGAAGAATATTGCCGCGGACATTCAACTCGTTGATGCGTCGGCAGAGAACATCACCTCGAGTTCTCCAATCAAATCTCCGGTGCGAGTCGTTGTAAGCGAGACTGATGGAAGGTGATATATGGCCATAGATCGGAGCGTCGACCCTCATGGAAGTCAATCTCGCGGTCGTTAAGACCGGGGATATCTGATCACCGAGGTCATCGATACAGTTACTGTTGTCCGCATCAACAGGTATCAATCATGCTACCTTGTGATCATCGCATGTTCTTCACACTAATGACGGCCGGGTCATGGAGGGAAAACGATAGCGGCCTAGACTACATTTCTGGTACAATTCTATTTATGATCATAACTTCGCGATGCGCAACCCCGATTGCTCCAAAGACTCGTAGCAGTCCTTGATGCAGCTCGCCAGTGATATATACTCCGTCCATCCCAAGATACTTTTGGCGGTATGATCCTCAACGAATCTTTCAGGGAGGAGCTGTAAGGTCGATTCTGGAGTGCCTCGTGGGCCTTTGAGTCCCAATGACGCGACGATATTGACTGTCATATTTGTGGTCAGAATGGGGAAACCGAAGTAAACACTGAGATGCATACATAGGTCTTGATAGGAGAAGGCCTCTGCAAAGCATCCGATTATTATGGCCTAATGGAAATATCATGCTGAAAGTGTCTTACTAGCGTTGACAATGATTCGCTTGCCACCAGCGGCTTCAGCCTGGAGTGCCTTCACGACAGCCTTACCGAGGTCTTGCGCGTCGATGTAATCGGCGGCCCAGAAATTGTACCCCATCTGATACGGGAAAACATCTGGGCTGGGGGGGTTAGTCAACCACCCGTACATCAGCTTCATCGAGTAGTTGAGCTCCGACGGGCTCGCAAACTACATACTCTCAGTGCTTGATGTCCGTTTGAAAACACGAAAGTACTCACGCTGGAGCGGTGAATCATTTTCTTCCATCAGACAAGTGAGTATTTCTGGCAGTGGGGATGTTCATGATACTTACTCCGAAAACCTTCGATTGCACTGCATGAGACAGGAGCTTGGATATCAACTGGAGGTAGTGATGCTTACATATGGCGGCAGGATACGGGTAATATCCCATGACAAAGTCGGGTTCTGTCCCTCAAATTGAATAATCTTCTGTTCCGCGATGGCCTTACTGGCAGCATATCTTTGTTCACCGCTGATGCCCGGTTTGTTGGCTTTGACGGCATCAACAGCACTTTGATACCAATCAGTCTGCGCAAGACCGGTATGAGTAAAAGTTGCTTGCAAACGCGAAGTTGCTCGCACCTCCTTATAGATGTAACCAAGTGGCTTGTCCTTCTCGAGGAGGGCCTGGACGGACCCAAGATAGATGACTCGTTGCACCTTGGAACTGCAACCATATCAACACAGATGCATCTCATGAAAAAGGGATCTAGAACGGACCCATGCTTGCGTACACTTTCTAAGATGTGGTCGATTCCCTCTGCGTTCGTTTCCAGGACGTCTGTGTGACAGCAGAACATCAGACAGTCCCACAATTACTATATGGAACTTACTCGAAGTATTGTCATTATAGTCCACCACAGCGGCCTTGCAAGTTAGTTAGCACGATGAATCATAGGAATGCAAAAGAACATAATGAACCGTATGAATTACGGCGACTGGCTTGTGTTTCTCCAGCACAGCATCTAACGCTCCTTGCTGCGGCGCATGGTCAGGTCCAGTTGAACATTGGGAGAACGGCATCATCAGACCTTGGCGATATCTTCAACCTTTTCAAAGGAGAAACCGCTTCCGTGGCCTGACTCGGAAAATACCCTGGCGAGATGTTGCCCTTTCGTCTCGGACCTGACCACCCCACAAACGGCGTAACCATCTTGGAGCAAGGCATGGGCAATCCAAGCACCGCAGAAACCCGATACGCCAGTCAAAAGGACCAATGGCTTTCCGTTGTTTGGTACAGCAGGCATCCTATTTGCGTCAGTATCTTTAGCAACTCGGGTGAGATTGGTTTGTGTGTTGAGAAAGCTACAATCTCAAGTCTTGAAGTTATAATGGGGCTTATAAACACATACCGAATGACACCGCCCTAATCAGACCTTCGCGATGGTTTTTTGCATTACTAGCTGATTTCGATCATATCTTGACGAAATGAACCAAACCAGTCCTGTCTCCCATAGCGAACTGAACGAGAACCTCCGAGCGGACCGTGGATGTCCACTGTAGTGTACACGGAACGTGGGAAGATCTGGAACAAGTCATGTGCTGCCAAGTGACAAATTATCGAGTGCGGTGTTGATGCGTTACTGGATAAGTACAGCACATACAAAATACCGCAAGGTGTTGACGTCTCCTCGCGGGACCTAACTTGATGGGGCTCTCACAGCCTTCGGGGTAGTCAAGAGGGTCCCCGGATCTCAGATCTCAGACTTCAGGGATCGTAGTACTACGACTGTAGTCCATTGCCTGAGTGAAATCCGGGTGTCGATGGCGAAATACAGCCAAGGTGATCCTTCTTCCTGATGCCCGCGCGCCCTTAATCGGGGTCTAAAGAGCGGGCGGTGTTATTGCGCTGATGGAAGAACAGTCTCCTCACTCCTCCGAGACCTGGTGGATAGTAGCCTGGTCACTGTAATAGATCATGCCCATGCTAGTACCGACAGAAACAGCAATAGACACTTACATGGCTTTGCCGATTGATACTACGACCCTGTCAGCATAATGTTCGCGTCACCTTGGATTAATATAGCTAAGATTTTCCTCCAACCCTCACCGCCTTCCTGATGCATCCCGCACAGCGGCCGCAATCGGCGGGAGAGCAGATGATGTAAATATCACCCGTCCTCCACGAGTGCACCTTCCCACCTTATAAAGTCCAGCACAGCGTCAAAGCTGCTTCTCTGGTCGGTTTCCTCCGTTCATCGCCTCGGGCCCACTGCCAACCACTGAGCATCTGAATCAATCATGTCGGCCGCTCAGGCTGCCGCAGCCGAATTCCTTGTTATCCTCTCTGCTGAACAAGTTTCAAAGTTCTGCGCAAGTATGGCATTCTTCAACTACCCTTGGGTCGTGGCATAGACTAACTGGTTCTCGTCCAGTCGGGGCATACACATGGTTTCTTTATGACTATCGTGCGTACTGCGCCAACTGCGTTGCTTTCACTCACCACCCTCGCTAGTTGTCACACTACCAACTGAGGCAAGCTTTTGTTTTCGTGTTGTGTGCTTGCCCTCAACTGACTTGATGACGATAGATCCAGTATGTTTGGGTGAGCGTAGTCACACCTCCAAGTCGCCTTTTCTGATCGTGGCGAAGGCCAAGCCGTGGGGCTTCTCCAAGGCGTTATTTCTTTGGGTAAGTTCCCACAGTGAACGATCGTTTCATGTTCTGATTGCATATTTTTAGATGAGATACTTTGGTGTTGCCCTCCTGACCGTGTACGTTGTCGTCTTGTTTACCCCATCACATAGCGAACAAGTACGTGTGCCCTATTTTACTGCTTATTAGCCGTTCTGAACTGCTGTCTAGTTGTAAGAACCTAATTACATGCCCATTGTGTATCAACACCCATACCGTCTATTAGCTGTTTCCACTATTATATTTGGGAGGGCTGTGGTGGATCTATAATGCTTTTCACTGTAGAAGGTAAATCAATTCCTCAGTCTCGTTCGATCACGAGGCTAAGAATAGGTAGTGGTCCTTCAGCTTCGAATCTTTGCCATGTACAACAAAAACAAAACCTTGGCGGCGGTCAATCTCCTGTTCTTCACACTGGAAATTGTAGCCATGCTTACAGTCTATAACATTGGGATCAGGGTCGGGACGAGTTAAGTTACCCCTTACGTTTCTCGGCTTATACTGACTCCCATCTATTTACTAGCCCTCGCAACACCACCAGGAATCACTGGCTGTTGGGGTACCACAACAAGTTATCTGTTCTCGATATGGTTCCCAGGTGTGTGCTGCCGGACCTGTAGGCCTGATTGTCATTGATCCCTGGCGATAGGCCTTGCTTTTGAATGCTGGCTGGCTGGATTAGCCGTTTGGAAGGCCATTGACCGCTCAAGAAGAGGTGTTATGATTAATGGTCGGAAGGTTGATCTTCTATCATTACTCATTCGCGACAGGTATGGTCATGTGGTCTGTCATCTCTTTTTACTTAACTTTGCCCTCTGTTTAGCGTCATCTACTTCTTCCTGTGAGGGTGAACCACATTTGATCTGAATCATGATATGAAACTTTCGTTCTTTTAGGATCGCAGCAGGTTTGGCAAGCAACGCATTCCTGTGGCTTGCGTCCACGGTAGGGCGCTATTATGTAGCTTCTTCATTCAACAAAACTAACCCGATCCTTAGTCTGCTGTGGACACTGCCGTCGTTCCGTGAGCTTTGCCAAGACTTTCCTTCGTGCGCGTGCTAAATTTTGTGCCTTCAGACTTGCCCATGCTTCAATGATCGTCGGTGGATCGCGTCTGTTCTTAAACCTGCGCGAAGCCTACTACATCGACAGAGATGCTACCACCACATGGCAGCGCAGTGCCACGGTCGAGCACAGGCCATACGGACGACTTGGCTCGAATGAAAAACCTCTAGAAATTATGGGCGAATTCACAGGAACGTTTACGATTCCTGACGTGGGACTTACATATGTCGAGTTGGACGAATTGGACACGGCTACTGCGGTAATGTCTTCATGCTTACTGGCCTTTGATTTTTCATGCTCAACAGGTTGATCTGCTCATTCCTCAGTGAGCATCATACTTTCCTTTGTCGTATGGCCAGACATTGTTGTATTTCGAATAAGGAGTGATATGCTCAGTGGTTCAGTTCCTTCACGATGGAATGTAGAAATAACTTATACTTTGCATATGATAATGGTCATTTCTGTATGAAGTTTCAAACCAGATACCACTCTCTATCTGACGAATTACCACACTGAGAGATTGAAGACAATGATGTTCATAGCCATTCCGGATAATCACATCTGTCTTAGACGACCGGATATCGAGTTGGTCGTCTTGGATGGAGACTGGGAGGCTTGAGAATCCCGGTGAGAAGACAACAACATACCTAAGTTTCATCACTCTTGAATGAAACAGCTGAACAACGATCAGGGAATCAGACACGTAATGTCAACAGCAGAATCGATTAAAAGGAACACTGTTATGAACCCTATTGACGAGATAAGAAGACCCTCTTCTTCGGGGAGGCGGCTTTCCGTCCATGCTTTGCTTTCTGGTGAAAGTTTCCGATCACTGGTGCCACGCCATTGACTCCGTTGACAATCGTTTCTCCTCCCCCGTACACTAGGGTTTCAAGTTTCTAGCTATCTCCTCGGCGTATCGATAAATGCCCTTCCTGTTCGAGGGACGGATGGACCGTCAGTGGATACATGCGACAATAGTCCTGCAAGGCGCGGCAAACGTACGGATTGATGGAGGCACGCTTGCCGGACCGTCTATCCGGCCTTTACACATGTTTTGTTCCACTACAAACCGCAGCAGCACCAACGGCACGCTTCCAAGCAGAACGGACTTGTGGGATTCAGGATGGTCTGTCAACGTGGAACCCATGGAAGATAAATCATCACCTATCTTGAGAGTTTCAGGGTCACGGTGGTCTGAAACCAGAAGTTGTCGTTGCATGACAAAAGGTACGTCGTACACTACTGCTAGCGGAGACTAAAATCCTTCATGTTCTCCACGTTGACACCTCTATGAAGTCGGACGCCTTTTACAGCGCGCCATAGTGAATCCAAGGTCTTGCATTACCCCAGGTCGATGGATGACCTTGCATTCAGTTTGGCGTTCCTCATAAATTTTATGAACTACCAGTCCCTGGTCACTTGGATTCTTTGTGAATCAGATCATTTCGGGTTTGCGCATTCATCCAGAACTTGTTCTCTAGACATCCCGAAAAACGGCCGAGTACTACAGCTTCGCGTGCTATTGCTCCGTAATTGGGTCGTATTGTCCGCTTCTCCCTGACGCGAGTTGGTAGCTCATAGTCATGCTTTTCACTTTTCGCTGTTTTCCTGTCACTCACTGTCTATTTTCTCGCGCGCACAACACGCCTATCAGAGGCCAGGTATTGTCATATTTTGTAGCAATGGTACGCCGCTAGCATTCATTAATATTCTTCACAGTCCATACATGCTAATCAAACCCTTACGAAGAGGAGGTCCTCGTCAGAATCAGTCAGACCGAGAACCTGATCAAGCGGGGCGGGGATTCTCAGTGTCAATGACCTGTACCTGAGCACGATGGGATTGTTTCGGGGGCGATAAAGTTAAAAGTTTCAAGAGCGTGTAAAAACCTGGCGGATTGACGTAAGAGGTAAGGTGTGGGTGACACAACAATTGGATGACGCCGAGTGGGAGGCACCCGATGAACCACGAGGTGCCGGAGCATTGGCAGATGGGGTGTCATTAACATGTGTTTGAGGTCAGGTGAGTGCGTCGTTTCAGCTGTTAACGACTTTCACCCATGTATGGACGTCACAGAACGCGGAAGTTGTAATCGTTCCTGCCAAGACACAATTGCTACGGTCCGAGTGCGGAGACATTTGCCACGAGGTGGTGGTCATATGCCACTGCCAATTGCGGTTGCTGCCACATGTTGACTTGCTCGTCCCGCATGTCTTTCCTCCCCTTTACCCACCTCCATCGGTAGCGTCGGGGATACGGTCATTCAGCTCAAGCTATGAGTCCACTGGTGTATGTATCTCATTTTTACTCAGAATTTTCTCGGAGTGTACTGAAAGTCATTCTTAGGGCAACAAAGCCTGTTATTAACGGTGGGCTTGCAGGACTAGATGTTTCGTCGCTTATAAACCCACACTCCTCTAAGTGCCGAACTTTGCACCAACGTGAGGCGTAGATCCCGGCCTTCAAGGGAACACGCAGCCGCGTTCCATCCACCTCACAGTAGCAACTACATTGTCTCTGGCTCTTGGGACAACACCATTAGGGTTTGGAATGCAATTGGTAGTCAGTGTGTGGCAGGTCCATTCCAGGGGCGCACAGACGTAGTCACCTCTGTTGCCTATGCACCTGATCACAGTCAGACTCTCTCAGACTCTCTGTTATCCATATCCGCCATCTCGTCAGTTCTGTAACTCAGGTATGTAGTGTATCACGTTCTCATCTTCGTGTTCCATACTCAACGCCTACAACTACTTCGGATTGCATTGATCTTAGGTTCATTATCTTCTGCTGCTTATTTTGACCTTCCATGCAGACTGAGAACCCTATCTCCGAACAGAAGATTTCTTCATTGACCCTGATCGTTGCACGTGCAGTCCACCTCTCCATCTTACTGTTCACATCCTTGATTGCAATGTGATCGTGTCTGGACCCGACGCCTGTCATCCGTGTTTTCAACCCCCACTACTCTATGGGTCATAAGCTGACTTTGTATGATAAATGGGTAGCATCCGGTTTCGAGCATGACCCATATAACACCAAAAACTCTTCTACAGCTTACTTCCCATACGAAACGGGGATGACCGCTTTGACAACCTCACCTGCATGATGATAACTGCAAAGTCGTGGGACCGTCAAGGCGTTTCTCTTTCTCTTTGTATATTGGACTGTACCTTTCAAGGTGGTGGACATGGATCGGATTATTGGACAACACCATAGTTTCTACATGTTTGTCATGCCGATTCTCGTTCTATGTTTTTTGTGTAAAACGCTCGTTAATCACTTTCTCGCAGAACTCATACTGATGCAGGAGGCCTCCTTCAAAGCGGAAAGCATCGAGACTGATCCTTAGCGATGAAACGCTCCTTGAGGCACTTGACTGCTGGTCTTAGACTGGAATATTCTCTGAATCGATGCCAGAGAAATGATGGCATCGAGAATGTAAGAGAGGCGATATATTGTCCAAGGAGTCGCAGTACAAGCTAACGCGAACGTCTACAATCGATGCACGAAGCACCCAAGCCCGTGTATGTGACAGCCCTAGCGAGTGGGCCAGGTCGTGGGTTTATCTCGAGATTAAGTAAACGTTATGGGTTACTCCGTACAGGGTACTATGTAGACCGACAAGAACATATGTGCTGCCGGTTGCCGAACTTTAGCTTTACAACATGGTTCAACGTTCAGGCCTTCAGGTACGAAGGGGGGCGTATATACTTCACAATGAACGATCCCAGTAGTGGGGGTTATGTTCACTTGTCCGGTGCCCTGAACATTTGTTCGCTGATCAGGACTCGGAATCGGTCGGATTGCAGCAGGAACTTCACCAATGACGGGGACGCCAAAGACAGGATGAAGTGAGTTTCGTGTAGGCGTCGACCTTGACGGCGACAGAGAGTAGGGGGTTGTTTAGCTGCCAGAGCTTTTCCCTGAATACATGGAATATCTATTTCTTATAGCTGTTAGCAAGAGGTTGATTGCGATGCCGTGAAAGAACTGGATAACAATATTGTCAGTATCACTACCCTCGGGCCGTCTCCATCAAGGCCAACGAAAACCATGAGAGTACCAAACGTATCCTGTAAGGTGATTCAGGTCGCTCACAGTCACTGCCAAGTGTCGTCGCGCGGCCACCTTGATGGTGCTACCTCGTCGCATTTTGGGAAGGGCATGCTACCTGGGTACTTATCACTCCTTAACGTGTCAATGGTGCTGATGTACATGTGCCAAGTACTCGCCAATGACATCGTCCGAGTTAATCCCAGTACATCATTCGATGTCCCTTGGTTCAATGCCGAACTAGAACAAGTACCAGCGCCCGCGCGGCGGAAGGTGGGCACCAACCTGCCGACGCGCATCTGTCGCACAAAGACAGCCTCGCCGACCAATGGTTTCATGCACCGTTGAAAGGAAGGGGAGGTCGCGAGGAAAGTCACGCTTCAAGGTCTCGGAACGTTTACCCGATGAACTGGACAAGAATCTGTAGTTCCTTGCTTCCGTGTTGCGCCAAGGACCTGACTGGGCTTCCTCGCACTACGACCACGTACGTTAGCACATCAAGGCTTGACGGCGACGATGTTCACGGCCTTGTGCTGTCTCCCTCCTTGTCTACGCGGTCTGATGGTGTTCATCCCAAGATGTAGATAACAAAATTGCAGTGGAAGGACACCCACACGCACAGGATTGTAGGGACAGGATAGATGTTGTTGTACCACATCGTCAGACAAGTGCCCGGCAGTTGTTTGAATACATACGTTATTTCAACAACTCTGGCGTGGTCCAGAATAGGTGTAGTGGCACCATGAAAGTAACAAGAGAAAGGAAGGAGGAAGGAAGGAACAGGTGTATAGATATGCTGACCACCCAATATATAAAAATGTCCTGAGAGTTCCAGGATGATGTCGATGGATGCCTGCCGCGAAGACTTAATTTGGCTGGGGCATATAGCACTGATAACGCGGGTTCTGGCTGCCCGTCCAGCCAACTGAAGCGATTATATCAGTCAAGGTTCGAGAGAATGTCGTTAAGAACCGACCGCAATGCCAACAGTCGAAGAGGTGTTCCGGATCACTATCAAGCAATGGATCAGAACTCGCAAGCTACAAGTTTCGCATGAAATTTACTATTTCTCTTTGATCTGGACCAACTCTGGATAGTTGGACCCCCAAAACGATTCTGGTTAGTTGGATCGGTTAGTACCATTACCGGCTAACACCATCAGTAGCACTACCTGTATAATCTGGTTCATATGGATCTGCTTCGTTCTAATTGCAGTGCAGGCAAGTCAGTACATAATATTTCGAACCTTGCAAAAGGTACAGACCTGGTATGCCCCAGAACCTGGCGTCAATGCACGCAGCGCGGCCACGGAGTCGGACGCTGAAGCATATACTTGCTCCCGTTGTTCATATGTCGTGTTGTAATTCCAAGAATCTCCGATCACGACCTGAAAACGAATGAGACGTATGTCAGCGAATGCAACAACCAAAACTCACATGCCAAAGTGATGATCTCCATGCGTCAGTCACGCTCGTTCCCCCTTGATCTTTGTAGAGGTACGGAGTAACTAGCATTATGATTGGTAGAGAAGCGGCTTCGAACGACGGAATCATAGCATCCACTAAGAGTTTTCGGCTTTCACTTGTCTCGAAGTTTGCTGCCGGCACAAGCCGAGAAGAGAAGATGAATGGCAATCCCACGGGCTATACTTGATTCAGGGCATGTGGTTGCAAAGGAGAACGTAATACTCACCAGGGGGTAAGGTGCAAGGCTGGTTTGGAAGAACGTGAGGAAATTGGGGTATGATTCCAGCGTGAAACCACCGCCAAGGGTATTGGTCGTGAAGTTCTGTAGCGAGGCCATCGTGGTCTCTGCTGCTGTAAGATTCAGCAGAGGCGTGGTTAATATCAGCCCTACGTTTGGCTGTGCATGGATTAGACAAAGCGAAGTGCAAGGGGAAGATACTGTCACTCGCCCTAATGTATCCTCCCCAACCTGTGGGAACGACTAATTTAGTCTCATTGAGAAGATGTGACGAGAAGATTGGACGCCGACCTTGGTTTGCATAGTTTAGGGCATTCTCGACTAGGAACTCGACGAACGCACGATTCTTCTCTGGACTTGGCTCGTAACCAACGATAACACTGCCTCAGCAAGGTCAGAATCACCCGTTCCTTCATTTATTGAAGTATACTTACGTTGACAGCGACATCTGAGGTAGTGCCAAGGTCGTTACCTGGGTCACAACACCAAACGTGCCACCACCCCCTCCACGCAATGCAAAGAACAAGTCGCTGTTTTGGCAACGATTTACGATCAAGATTTGTCCGCTGCTTAACACAATCTCGAACTCAAGCTATTCACGTTTGTCGGTATGATGAAGATCTCGTAATGTTATACGTACCACTCGGTCAACGGCAAGGCCATAGACAGGTGAAAGGGCACTAGAAAGCGGGTTAGCGAATGTACTAGTCGCTGTAGACCAAGACAGACCTATGTCCTCCGCCCTGTAGTTACGTCAGAGATGAGTCATCTATGAGGGCGCAAGAAGTATTTACCATCAGGTACCCGCCCCCCGCACCGACAGTAAAATCTTCCGCGCCAGGTAGAGTAATGTTGTTGGCGTCTGCAAACTGGTAAAGAACATCAAAGTTGGCACCGGCCTAGGAGCAACGCTTAGCCGAGATTTACCGCTGTTGAGAAAAACACCTACTCCAAAGGTCACTGCCATATCAACCGCTTCACCAGAGCACCCAGTGGGGGCGAAATTTCGAACAAGTGATATCTTAAGCAAGGTCAGAAAAGATAGATGGGAACGCAAACAGGCTCAGTTACATTCTGATAATTCCGCGTCTAAGCATTGGCAAGTAAGCCCAAGATCCCTTGTAAGTGTCAATTTACTCACCCATATTGCAAGACCACTGGGGCCACTGCTTCGACCAGCGTAGTCATGCTAAATATCTTCATGTTAGGAAAGGGCCAGAGGCCAAGGGACGAAAGCGAAGAAAGTATAGTCGTACACCTGAGTTCTTGATTACGAGCGGGATAGAGTTGTTCTTTGCAAACACTACGGCCGCCTGGACGTCCGAAACTTGGCCAACATCAACCTAAAAAGACGACATCGACGTTAGCTGCACTCCAAGCTGATGTCGGATGACTTGCATAATAGTCTGGAATGCTCCCCTGAGCACAACTCCAAGGCGGCTGGTACGCGACTGTGTTATTAGGGAGGGTATCGTCCAGCAAGCACTGGGTCGAGCTTTGTTGGCACGTCTCCCATTGTGTCTGAGGAATCCGGTCAAAAACGGCGTGAACAACCAAGCAACGAATGAGCTTACATTCATGTATGCGCCGAATGTCCTGGAACGAGTGACTGGCAGTCGATTGAATTGTACATCCTCGTCCACTCTGACTTGTAGAGATACTTACAGTGGTCCAAATAGGTCTCCGTGATGTTCGTGCATTCGACAGGATCGAAAGAACCAACATCAACGCTCGCGAGAGTGAAGCATGGCCGCGCGAAGGGCACACTAGCTTTCAAGCGACCCCCGACCGTCGAGTTCAGGGTCTCCCATATATTTGGGTCCCCCGCATCCACTCTCTGCGAGGAAAACACAGAGTATCCCAATACCAGAAGAAGCCTTGGAAGGCTTTGGAAACGCGGTTTCATGACAATAAAAGGGAGCTCTCGACCCAGTGAGGGTCCACAGTGGTGAAGCGTTTCCTCATTGAACTGCAGTATTTAAGATATTTGCCCTAGGTTTGTTTCTATAGGACAGGTTTTTGGATCAGTATATCGTGGAAATGATCAACGAGGTGTTGATGCTCGCCACGTCGTTGTTCCTGAACGTTGAATGTAGACAGCGTTGTGAACAAACTATTTCGTGAGAATGCAACAAATTTGGTCGTCGATTCAGGAACTCTTGGCGTATGATACAACACGTATGGAACTCAACCAGAATTGGGGCTGAATTTTCCAAGAGCTGTACTTGTATGTGAGAATCATGATGATATATGTAGTTCAAGGGAGGGCCAGCTCTTGATGAAAGTAGTTACAATTCACATAACCCGTAGACCTGTCGCACTTTCGCTACTCCCTCATGTCCACCCCTCGAAGTAACATAGAGATTCCGAAAGTCAGCTGACCCTCTACGCAGCTCTCTCCGACCCACACCCGGCCGACCAGTTTGAACTCACGATAGTCCATCTTGTCGAACAGTCGGGGAGAGAGCGGGACGTACGCGTCTCTATACCAGCCCCATGTACCATCGTCGTGCTGGATTTTGCACCATACCCGGTCCATATGTATGCCGGCCGCGAGCTTCACGCTAGAAGGCTCACTAGAACTTGTAACACAATCAGGCGCGGCCCCTTCATAAGCGGCCTGAAAAACAGGTGGTCTGGTGTAGGCAGAACCAGCGGGACGCGTGTTACATTCCATTTCGATTCGACGGATATCCGGGAGTGAGATGGTGTTGTAAGGATGAGTAGTACACCGGAGGAAGAGTCGACACTTGTACACGTGATGCGCACTATGATAATACCTCTCGTCAATTGGCCGGGTCAGTAAGAATATGGCAAGAAGGGAAATACTCACGCCTGTAGTCCATCCCAGATCGTCACCTCTCTCTCGGACGCCCGGATAACGAGTTGGACGTCTTCAATCTTGGCAGTTGGTGGAGATTGGGTGGTGTCTTTGGGTCCTGCCGTGACGTGTGCCCCTGACCCAAGGGTTGTTACGGGAAGACTACGATCTTTCCTATTTTCGCCATCCTCTTTGAACAACGGTACATCGATCAGGGAATCAGACTTGGGACCCGGAAACATTAGCGGAGGGTCCACTTCAAAAGGAACACCGCTATGAAGCCTATCGGCGACGACCAAAACACTCCCTTCTTCGGATCTATGCGAAGAATCTCGTAACGGAGAAACGGCTTTCCGTCCGCGCTTCGCTCCCTTGCCTTCCAGAGAAGCTTTCGATTCTAGTGCTACGTCATCGGCCTCGTGTTTTGGAACATCATGCGTTCCTGAATGCTTCTTTTTCTTCTTTGCAGACTTGTGTTTCATGTTTTCAGCAATCTCCTCGATGCGTCGACGAACGCCTTTCTTCTTCGGAGGACAGATAGTATCGATGGACGTGTGAGATATGGTTCTGCGCAGCGTGCGAGAGCGATCCGGAAGTGGTGTTGTGGGACGTGGAGTGTCGAGCGGCGGATCGTCATGCTCGACATGAAGAGTGTTGGATAGTATGTCGGATGTATCGCACATTTTGCGGAGGATAAGCATCAACCAATGTCAAGGACGTGCGAAGGACAGGGGAAGCACACTACGTTGGATCGTCTGTCCAGCTTTTATGGACAGTTTTGTTCCATTGTGGACCACGGCGGTGCCGGCACGCTTTGATGTCGAATGGTCATTAATCTGTGGACATTGGACGACGGCACGTCGGACTGCCGCTGAAACACGCCGGTGGAGTGGACGGAGACGGACATCCCTACCAAGATCAACCCTCCTGTAGCGAGGGCGTACCAGTGATGAGTCGGGTGTGGTCCACATCCCGGGCCGAGTCTCTCCGTCGGTCGTGTTGCTATTTCGCCAACTGCCGAGATTTGTCTTTTCTTGGATCCGAAACCCGACATGGTACATATGTTGGCTTCCCGAGTGGGACAGCGATACACATCAGCTCTCGTCCGATCAATGTCTTCCAAGGCCTACGTCGTCCCGATCGACCCAAAAAACCCAGGCCAGAGTGTCGCTTCTCAGGTCAACCCCGCTACCCTCTGGGCCACCCTCCCGCCCACCCAGAAACCCGCGAAAGTAGGCACGTCCCACCACTTTTATGGTGCTACCGGCGGAACGAATGTCGCCGCGCTCGTGTCTCTCGGTGATGCGTTCGAGGACAAAAAGGGCGATCCACGCCGTGAGATAGTTCGAAAGGCTGTCGGGAGCGGCGTGAAAAGCATCAAGGGTCTTGGAGAAGGCATTTCCGAGGCGCTCATCGACGCTTCCACTGATCCTCAGGCAGCAGGTGAGATGCCTGATGCGTCGTGTACCGGCTTCAGCTCACGGAAAATAGCTGTTGCCGCACACTTGGCGCTCTATGACTTCACTCTGAAAACGTCCCCGCCCTCTCCGTTCGATCCACGCAAAAAGGAGCCTGCTCCTGAGAAGCCCAAGCTTTCTCCTATTGCTCAATCAGCAGACTGGGACCGTGGTGTGGTCTACGCCAACGCTCAGAACTTGGCTCGCACCGTAAGTCACTAGTTGCAGGTATCTTCACCGCGCTCATGTAATCTTTCTTAGCTTGCGGAGTTGCCTGCGAATATCCTGACACCCACCGTAAGTACGAGCATACTTGTATGAAGTTCACTACAATAATTTGTCCAGACTTTCACGGAACGGGCGCGAGAAGCGTTCGAGGGTCTTGCAAATGTGAGGATTATCGTCCGTGACGAAGGTATGAAAATTGCATCAGAATCCGCGCAATGTTAAACTTTCATCAGCCTGGGCTGCCGAAAAGGGAATGGTAAGTTTACCAGGTTAGTCCTCGGCGAATGACTTGATTCATGGCGCGCATAGCGGACATTCCTTTCCGTAACCAAGGGTACCGACGAGCCTGCCAAGTTTCTCGAAATGTATGCGGTCTATCACTGATTCACACACCCTATCTAACTTTTACTAGACACTACAATGGCGCTCCTAATGCTAGCGACAGGCCAATTGCGCTCGTTGGCAAAGGCATCACATTCGATTCTGGAGGAATCAGCCTCAAACCTAGTGCAGTACGTCTCGATAATCAGTCACATGGTCACGTATGACCCATCGTATACTCAGGGTATGAAAGAAATGCGTGCCGACATGGGTAAGATTTCCGGGTGGTGTCAATAGCGAAACTCAAAATACCTCAATAGGTGGTGCTGCCGCTGTCGTCGCGTCCACGCTAGCGATTGCTCAACTGAAGCTACCGTATGTTGTTTTGTTTTGTCGGGCTCGTTTAAATTTGTAATCTCTTTGCCAGGGTCAACGTGGTCACACTTACCCCTCTTTGCGAAAATCTGCCAGGTCCGAGCGCGAATAAGCCAGGTGATTTGTCAGTGGTGTTCTATTGCGACAAGTACCATCGATTGACCCATTGCATGCCGTGTTTTAGAATCTACACAATGAACGGTAAATCCGTCGAGATCGACAACACCGATGCGGAGGGCAGATTGATCCTCGCCGGTGAGACCCGTGATCAGATCGGCCTGGCTGATACCTAATGCATCCTTTTAAGATGCACTTTACTATGCATCGACAGAGTTCAAGCCACACACTGTCATTGATGTCGCAACGTTGACTGGGTAAGCTCATGTCTCACGTTTGAACTGGACAAAAAGGCAATGCCGTTCTACAGAGCTATGATGATTGCAGTTGGCGACCTTTACACTGGCGTATTCTCCGTACGTAACAATACTGCCAACCAGTGTTAGGAACTATTGTTAATTACTTATTATGCCTCCCAGACGTCGGATGAACTCTGGCAAAAACTCCATGCAGCCGGAGAATCAGAATACGATCGCTTCTGGCGCATGCCCCTCGATGAAGACTACGGCCCCCAGATCTATTCATCCAACGCTGACCTTTGCAACGTACGTTGTCATCGAGTATACTACTCTCAGTGTGTTTTCGTCTCACAAACTATTTTCAAGACGGGTGGCAAACTCGCTGGATCATGCACTGCCGCGCTTTTCCTCAAGGCGTTCGTTGACGGGATTGAGCCAAAGGAAGGCGAGGACCAGCCTGCCGTACAATGGGCACATCTGGATATTGCAGGTGCAATGGAGGTACGTGGGGATTCGACATGGAGGTTTATTTCTCGCCAAAGCGCTGACGTGTGTGAACGCACGACAGTACTCCCGACCTCTCCTCTACCAAGAAAAGGGTATGACGGGTCGTCCTGTTCGGTGAGCCCTCGTCTTGTTACTCGTTTTATGAGGTACGTGTGAGAGGGGTTTACTGATGGTATTGTTCAATTCCAGGGCATTGGTCGAGTATGCAAGGCGTTTATCGGAGCAAGCATGAGCGTACTTGGGACACCATTTGATCATAGACGTCGATTTGATGTACGATGTAATCTGACATAGAACGATCTATTGTCAGTTGACTGATATCGACGCTCGAGCTGCACTGACGAGGGGTTCAACAACTGGGTGCACGCAAGTCTTTCTCGGAACTTCTGGCAGCTGTAGCGAACGCCAAGGCAATTAACCGTTACCTAATTCGTCATGCCATCCTGAAAGCAAAAGTGCCAAGAATGCGGGGTGTGAACGCAGTTCCGAACAGACCCGATGAGAATCGTTGTGTTACCAACACACCTGCCATTACATCAACGAGCCGCCATCTGGGTGTTGACCACCCCATGACCGTGACAGGCCCATGATCATCAAGACTACGGCCGCCATGTAAACCTGGACCTGGAACCTGAGGTCTTTGATTCAGAATGCGTTTCTTTCCGAACAGACTTTCCAGTGAGAACTTCAGGTGATTGCGCAACTATTCCAGGATGCAGCTTGGCATGGGCGGCCGGACGATGTTCATACTACCAAGCCCCTGAGCGCCGTGAACTCGGTCATAATATGTCCCTTGAGCCCTGAAATGATCGTCAGTTTGATGATCTGATCATTTCTCTCTTTTAACTGAATTATTCGATAGCACGACTCGCATCCCCACGCCGACCAGTGTGCTACATACGGTGTTGCCTTTCGTCGGAGTCCGGCTTAGGCCTATCCCTCGGGTCGAGCTCTCCTGGATGCATGCTCCTGCAACGTCTTTCAACTTGTCTGCCCTTCCAAAGTTCGTGTCAAGACTCGAGTACCAGAAGATACACTGGCATCTGGCAAGTTTTCATTTCAACAACGGACAGTATAAGGCCCAGGGCCTTGGCAGTGCGCCAAGAGTATGAGTCTGAACCACGCATTGTTTTGGGGTTGATCATGATGGCAACGACTTGTGGGCACGGCAATCGCAACCTGATGACCTGACGGGCCCCGAGAAGATATCGAACGAGCAGCATGGTCCCTATACCCTGCACTAGGAGGTCCGCCGCAACTCACCATGGTCTGGGGTATTAATACGGCTTCCAAACACCCCAGGTCGTTATCAGCTCTCCATTCATCGCACGTCTCATTCCCTAACTCGAAAGTCAGTGAGCGCAGTCCAAGGTCTGCACGATCCGACCGACTGACCACGCACATCTGCTCCAGCCACATCCTTGTTCACATTCATCATGTCCGTCCAAACCAGCCGGGTCCGCGTTACCACGCTCTTCAAGCGCAAAGAGGGGGTCTCGAAAGAGGCGTTTGAGAGCTACTGGCTCAACGAATTCCCCAAAGCGTTCAATGCGCTCGATGTCGTCAAGGGCAGGGCCGTCAAATACGAGCAGGTACGTCTAGCGTCTGCTCGGACAGACCACTCATCGAACGCCGTCACGATCACACTGACACCGCGATGTGCGCGCACACAGGGACAGGTAAACGACCACATCCACGACGTGCTCTCAGAAGCGGGGCTCAACACTGCTCCTTACGACGCTCAAGCGGTGGTGGAAGGGGCCTCGTTTGGAGACCTGAAGGCGATTTTCAGGAGCGAGGAATATAAAAACGTGATCCTAGGAGAGGCGAGCAAGTATTTTGAGAAGGGCGGGCTTATTTTCGCTTCTGACGTAGCCACGCTCGTCGACCTTCGCGTCTGAGGGATGAATGGGTGATGAAGCTTGAAGGACGGGCTACGAACTGGATTCGGGTGAGCGAGTTCGTCAACACGTCATACGCGCGCGGGTTGGACTCATTTGAACGTGTACAGGCTCTGTGTTGTTTCTTTACTTTTTGTGTGTGTTTATGCCAGGGGACTAAGGCAATAGATGTTGTCTTGTAAACGTCGATGGTACCATTTATCGTTTTTGTCCCGCCCTTGGCGCGAGGAATATGTGAACTCGGTAAGTGTCTCGATTCAGAAACCGCAACGCAACCGCACGCCTCAGCCAGAGGGGCTGGCCAAGAGGTTTCCCAAGACTGTGACACAAGCTCCTCGACAGTATCTAACTGACCAGTTCTCTCAGCGAAGACTCGTCTATCATGAGCATGTCGTCGTTCTGTAAGATCCTTGCGAAGGGGAAGCCAAATGCCTCGAAATATGCCTCCAGATCGACGAACAGCACTCGACCACGACTGCGGCGTTTCAGGGCGGCTTGATTGTTACTCAAAAACCGGACATGCAGACTGTCACTACGGTATAGCCTTCAGCGGTATGCTTGTTCCTCCCGTTGCACGGGGGTATGTTTTCAATAGACCGCGGCTCTAGAAGATAATCAGTAAGCTGTTGGGGTTCATGTCATGTCCTGCGTATATCGAGGCTTACGACTCGGCAAAGACGTGGGGCAATGCTCTACAAACGTTACTACGATACATTGACAAGACTGGACTAGTAATTAAGGAAGTATCGGTTATGCTATCGTTTAGATTAGCAACACCTAGAAGGCGATAACATGTAGTGTTGACGGCATATAGACCCCTTCACTAAATAGCGAACGATCCAAATGTCGTTCCGATGAACGACGAGGTCGCCTGCAATCTGGCAGTGCAGAGATTAGAGATAGCACTGCCACCATCACGGGGCCTGGTACCTTTGATTGGCGGTATCCGAAAACTTTATTTATATCCACGACGTGTTTCTGTTCCGAATAGAGAGCGACTTGGACACTGGATATGGACATGCAGCAACGCACTACTAATCCTCGCAAGGGTCAACTTCAAGTCATTGGTACGACTATAAAGGAGAGAGGGCTTTGAAAGTTTGATCATTCTTTGCAGGCGGCACAATGTTCCTGACACCGAGTCCTTCGTGACCATCATAGGCATGGATCTGTTGTCCCTGGAAATTAGTGATCATTAACCTGGTCATTGCCTCCATTCGACCTGGTTGTGTAGGGTGACCACAAACACCGCAAACAACCATTCGGATGCAATCCACGGAATGATTCTGTCCTCGACCTCGCTACGTACGATGTTATGGGTGGGCATCTCCCTTGAGTCGAAGCTTCTCAAGAATGCACGTTTATTGTCGCAATTTAATGTGGCCCAACCTTTCAGTGACTTCGAGCTGCGGGACGTGAGGAAGCATCCGTTAGGCTTTCAATATTAATGACAGAAGTTTGATGCCTCAGGCCGCATGGAACAGACCCAAGGCACGAATCTTTACAATTTGTCATTGATCATGATGGCAATGATCTGCCGACACAGCAACCTAGTGGCCTGGGCGTAGCGAATCGTGCACCGCTCTAGGAGTTCCACTCCCCGACTTCCTGAGGTCGGGGTATTAATACGGCTCCCAAAAATCCGCTACCATCATCAATTCCCTGTTCATCGCACGTTTAATCTTCTCATTCTAAAGTCAGTGAACGCGTTCACAAAGTCTGCACAACCCGGTCGACTGACTCATGCTCCACTCTAGCTACATCCCAGTCTTCATTGTTCATTATGTCTGGCCAAACCGACCGCGTCCGTGTCACCACCCTCTTCAAGCGCAAAGAAGGGGTCTCGAAAGAGGCATTTGAGAACTATTGGCTCAACGAATTCCCCAAGGCCTTCACTTCTCTCGAGGTCGTGAAGGGTAAGGCCATCAAATATGAACAGGTACGTTTGACGTCCTCGGTCCATCCGTTAGCCTGTGGAAAAGGCACCACCCAAGTACACATATTGACAACCCCATACGCACACAGGGTCAGGTCAACGATCATGTGCACGAGGTGCTCGCAGAAGCGGGTCTACCAGTTGCCCCCTACGACGCTCAGGCAGTGATCGAAGGGACGTCGTTCGGTGACCTCAAGGCCATTTTTACGAGTCAGGAGTACCGCACCGTTATCGGAGGAGAAGCGACCAAGTATTTCGAGCGGGGCGGTCTCATATTTGCTTCCAATGTGACCACCCTCGCCGATCTCCGTTGCTGAACTATGAATCGGTGATGGAGGGCTGATCATGAACCGTAGTTGGGTGAGCGCTACGCCGACTCGTTGACATTATGCGTGAGTGTACTTACCTGAACATCTGTAGGCTAGGTCTTTCATCTTGTTTGTGCTTGGGAGTGGGGGGCATAGGATTCAAAGTATATCGGTCGATGTATTGGTGTATCCCTGACATATAGTGGCAAGTTTAAAGAGACGTCCTTAATCAGTAACTTCGTTGTCGTTTTCGTCCATTATCCTAATTATGCTGGAAGCCCACCGTGGCTAATGGCGGGAACACTGGGGGATCGAGCGGAACAGAACTGGACCACGATCTATACGGCGACTACGAGGTACGGGTACAAGAGGCGATTGTCGTATCACTAGAAGGTGTGACGAGATATATATCGTACTACACGTGACCTGTATGCCAATGCTAATGGGCTTACATATGCCTTTCGACCGTCCTGGTGACCGGTTTCCCTACGACTGTCAGTCTCTCGGAGCTCATGGGCGAAATAATTTCAACTGGACAGAACCGAAGGGCCATTGAGAAATCACTGGGAGGTGTTCCTGAACTACCTAGACAACGTGGCCTATCTGCCCTCATTAGGATTAATGGGTAAAATGAAAACGTGCTAGGGGTCTCGGTGCCGGAACCAGTCCACGGTGCGGAGAGTCGGTCTTTGACGGGTCAAGTCCAGAGATCGGAAGTTGACGAGTGCGTTCCAAATACTGGTTGACATGTCCGCACAGACATTGAATGACTTGACGTCGTCGTGACATGGATCCTCACGTACCTGTTGAATATTTAGCTAGTACGCTATTTTGGTAGCTTACATAAGCATACCTACATCGGACAGTAGATAGTTTTACCTCGTCTTTAGTGACTTACTGAAGACAGTACAGGTAGCTACTACACAG
>JBBPKJ010000193.1:0-37423 GCA_038089195.1 Brasilioporus rufonigricans
GTTTCCCAAGTTTCAGTGGCTTATCTCTCCACAGGTGTTAGTGGGCCGTGGTGAGCCACACTCGTTCCACGGTGCATCCCGGCCATTAAACTTTGGTCTTTCAAAGGTGGTACGCCGCTGGTGGAACTATTCAAGTCTGCATGTTTGGCATGATCGCATCTAAAGTGAAGATGAACGCTAACGGTGCGCACACATTCTTGGAGATAGTCAAGGCACGGTTCGGAACAGGCGGTCATATCCTCTTTACATTCTACGCTTTCCTCTGCATCCTGATCACTTGCGGGTCATTGCTCCGTTAGTGCTCCACGCCATTTTGCATCTGTTCAATTGTCCATTCAATTTTATAGTCGGAGGAGCTGCAACAGTCAATGCACTTACGGGGATGAACATCAATGCGGCTTGTTTCTTGTTGCCTATAGGGATCGCAGTTTACGTCATCTTTGGAGGTTTGCGTGCGACGTTTATCTGTGATTGGAGCCATACCATTATCCTCTTCATTATCATCTATATATTCATATTCAGGACGTAGTCAGTCCAATTGTTCTCCCTTGGATTGACATGAAACTGATTTTCAGCACAGCGGAACGTCCCCTGCGATTGGAAGCGTCTCAGAGTTATACGATCTATTACAACAGGCAGCAATTGATTTCCCAGTAACGGGCAATCAGGATTGTAGCTACCTCACCATGAAATCAAATCAAGGTCTTGTGTTCGGTGCGGCGGCCATTCTTTCTGGGTTTGCTGGGGTGTTTTGTGACCAAGGTAAGCCTGAGGTTCCTTCTTTGCTCGGAAACACGGCTGACGAAACGTACTTAGGCTATTGGCAAAGAGTAGGTAACGATATCTAACACGCTTACCAACATAGAAAAAATGATCCTTCGTCAGGCGATTGCGAGCCATCCTGAATCGACAACAAAGGCTTATGTGAGTGCAAATCCCACTCGTCCTAGTCACACAGCCGGATCAGTGAGTGCATTACAGATGCTGGGAGGTCTTTCCTGGTTTGCAGTCCCCTGGGCATTTGCCTCTTCTCTCGGTTTGAGTGCCAGGGCTTTGCTTAACAATGTGAGATCTATTTGCACGTGCAACTCCATCGTCGACGTCGAACGTGTTCCAGCCCGACTTTCCAACTTATCCTTCCGCGCTGTCGCCGACACAGATAAGCGCTGGGCTTGCTGCACCGGCGGCAGCGGTTGTCCTTATGGGAAAGGGAGGTGCAATTGCCATTCTGCTCGTTGTCTTGTGAGTGAAAATCTGAAATTTGTCGTTATGAGCAAGCTCCTCAACCCCCTGTAGCATGGCAGTCACATCTGCTGCAAGTTCTGAACTTATTGGAGTATCAAGTCTTTTGTGAGTGTAATAATTTTGACGTATATACCCGCTGCTTATTGTTCTTGGTACGCTGGCAGCTCTTACGAGTATGAATCTGAATACATTTTTTTGCCTGACCTTGGTTGACCCTAGCCCATGCTAGTATATATCGAACGTATTTCAGACCAAATGCAATGGGAGAAGAGATCGTCAGGGTATCCCACTATTTCATATGCTTCTGGGCTGTTTGGATGGGCTGCTGGGCTTCCATCGTAAGGCGCTGTAATCCTCGAATGTGCAGAAGTTGATGCATGTTCTAGCTTAACGCCGGAAATATCAACTTAGGATGGGTAAGACTTGTGTTAGCACTACCCAGCTCCACGCTGACATCGTCCTACTAAGCTCTATTATGTACAGTAAGGCCACCCTCTTATCCCCGGACGTAACTAAATTATCCTAGGGGTGTAATCCTTAGCCCTGCGGTTATACCAATTACACTCACGATATCGTGGTCTAAACTGACGCGTGCCGGTGTGTTCTGTGGGGCAATAGGCGGGGCTATTTTAGGGATGCTTGCATGGATGATCGGTTGCTTGAAGATATACGGTGCGTTTCGGTGTTCATCTCATAGTCCAGATCATTCAGAGTGCAACAGGAGAGATCAATATCCCCAATCTCGCAGAACCATATTCTGCTGTTTGCAGTGGACTGACAGGACTTCTCTCCTCTGGAGTCCTTACTGTGTCCGTGTCTCTGATGAGTGAGTTGGATATAAAACTAGAACCATATGTTTCTGAAGCGGGGTTATAGGCCCAGCGGACTATGACTTTTCAGGGACGCGTGCGATCGCAATGTTGGACGATCATGCAAACGACAGACGTGTGCATAAAGAATCTGAAAACAGCTCCAAGACAGAGGACGTGTCTCCCGATCTCGAGAAACAGTCAGAGAAACATGTTTTGAGTGATGCAGAGGCATCACAGGACGAGGACCTGCGATTGGCCTCGCTCCAACGTGTCTTCAAGAAGGCACTCGTCTACTCGACTATTTTCACGGCTATAGTGATCATTATCGGTGTGTTCTTCCATGCTAGAATGACGTCGCAATAACATTTTGTCAGTTCCCTTGCCGATGTTCTTCTCGCACTATGTGTTCAGCCGGAGGTTTTACACATTCTGGACTGCTTGTTCAATGCACGTTTTATCCGTTCCTCGTAATTCAAGCGGATTGTTGACCCCTGTGGCACAGCATCTGGGCCTTCGCGAGCGGAATGTTTTGCATTATCGTACCGCTGTGGGAATCTCGCAAAGAGATGGTGATGATATTGAAGGCGGTATATCGTAGTTGCATTGGAGCACTTTCGAAATGATCGCGCTCTAAAGGACTCTCTTAGTCGTCCCAAAGGGAATAGAGACGATAGAGAATGTTCTCTCGAATGACAACCCCTGTTCCTCGTATCTCAGCCCGCACCAGCATTCTCGGCTGTCATCCGCTGGCGCATGGCACGACTTGAAATTCTTCATATCTGTATCCCGTAAAAGCATAAAGAGCAATTGCGTTTGAAATCCGTTATTTCAGGAAGGTTGTACTACTGTTCAGCCAGGACCACTTTGCAGACATTCAATGCACTTAGACACAGAGGACGCTGCCGAGAGTGGAGTAGAGGACGCATCGAGACCATCTTGCTGCTGCTTCGCTAGACGTGCTCTGGAAGGAACGTGAGTATGATGCAGCTCATCGATTCGAAGTTCAGAGTAACTTCAGACAAGGAGAGAAGGCGCCACCATCGAACACGAACGACATCAACTTGGGACCGTACCTGTTTCGGACCGCAATCACCCTCATCGTCCTCTCTCTTTCCGCTTCGGTCATGTTCTCCCAATTGGCGATTCTCGACAACGTCTAGGAATCCCGATGTTAGTTCTCTGTTGCGCGATCGGCACGAGAACGTATTCGAGATCCTACCCCATCGCTATTCACGACCATCGGACCTAGATCGTCGAACTTCACCGGCGCACCCGCGCCGAGCGGGACGTTCGATACGGAGGTGTCTGTTGGCGACTGAGGACCCGGAGCAGGTAGGAGTGGAACGTTCGGGTCGGACGAGTTTGTCGACATCATGCTAGTCGTCTGGCCTCAATGACTTGCTGGCGGTGGTAACAAACATCGTCGTTGATTGGCCCCGCTAGAACATTCGAACACTCCTTCTGAAAAGGTAGCGGATCGACTCAACCCAAGGTGTCGGTCACCACAGGTGCACGACGCGCACGCTCTGCAGTCCGGCGAACCACGTATATAGTAAGAATGTGACCGGCCACTGGCAAACCAATCCGGGGGACAGTTGATAATTGAGGGCTACGCCCCCGCCCTCAGACCTGTCCAGTCTGCATCGTAATTACCTCAAGTCCCTCAACATATAAAAACCAGCCACGGTCGACGTTGGCAGCACCGGGGTCGTTGCCGCACACTACGCCACACCCACCGTGATCCCCATTCCTGGAGATTAACTCCAAATTCAACGATTGAGATGTCTAGACCTCAGATCCCACCCATCTCCTCCCAACTCCGTCCTCTAAGCAACGCAGCCTCGAGCGTGGTTTGTCGCATCCCTAAACTCCTTGGTTGTCTCCGCGATCTCGAAAGCGAAGAAGCCGAACTCGATGCAAAGGCGCGCCAGCTCGTAGGGCAACTTCCAGAGACCACAGACAGACCGTCGACCCCACCCTATCCAAACCTCGCCGATCTAATCCTAAAGCCTGGTAGTCGAGCCACGGTCGATAGAGGTGCCCCGACTACTCCGCCCCACATTGACCCAAGTAGACATCTATTTTTGTTCGCCATGAGAAAATATTGAATATACAATATTTGGCAGGGAACATCGAGACACCTGTGAAATCGTTTCTGTTGATGGAATCGTTCGCGTTAGCAACGTCGATCAAGAGCAAACGCAAGGGAAGGGTATTCCTGGGTGGAGATAGCACTGAGTTTGGAGAAAGAAGGCAGAGCTGAAGCAGTGGGAGGTTGACGCGTCGATGTAACAACTTTGTTCTGGGAGATCGAGAGATCGGATAGGCGGCCGACTGCCATTAGTTTCAGACGAGCGAATCTCGTCCTCGAGTAAGTCTGCGAATTTCGTGATAATACTCCGAGCCAATGCCGTGCTCGCAAGAAAATCAGAGCTGGTTCAAGTGCAATTATCAGGTGAGCTTGAGTAACATACATATGATATCTACATTCTATCATGGCAAGCAATTAGGTTTTTGGACGAAGACCATAGATATGCGCTGACTTACTATAGGGTACTCAGAAGTCCACAGTTGGCACTTACCCGCTGATGTGGTATCCATCGACTACGTCATCCCATAACCTCTTCGTGTCGACGACAGCACCCAACCGCGAGGCGAGCAAGAATACCCCGCTTAGTTTCCTGAAATGTCGTTAGCACGATTAAAATGGGGTTGGGTTGTGACCAACTAACCTATTAAGACTATAAGTCTCTCGTGGCGGCGGAGTGAGTCTATGCTGGAGCATGACTGGAATAAGTGCACGGATCTGGCCCGTGATGTCTGCCCAGCGGGAACCCGGACCAAACGCGAATGGTTGAGGTGTAGATGATTTGAAGGGTGTTGCAAGTAAAATCATGGAATCCACATGAGCATTCAACATGGTCTGTGATGTGGTATGAAAGACAATGTAGGTCACAGTTACAACACCAGTACGGACCTCGTTCTCTCTGCCCGTGAGATACCCTATTTTGAGACTCCACCTAGCGCATGCATCGCAGTCCTCGCTTGCTGCTGCTTGAAGAAGGTGTAACCAGTCATCCATGAATTCTTTGGTATATTCACGTGTAGCACCGAAGTCAACAAGCGAGACCTAGCTAGCTATAAATCCAACGAACATTACAGGAAGCAGTAGACAGACCTGTTGAGTCGTGGAGTTCCACAAAAAATTGGTCCAGTTGGGATCGGTCTGCATCAGTCGGAATTGGAAGAGCTCCCGCAAACAAAGCTCAATAACGCGTTTTGCGATCTGTCAATTGTATCAGTTAGCAGAAGAACCGATGTAGCACCGGTCTCAATACCTCATTGCGCTCCTCTTGCGGAAGGGTCGAGACAGATAACTCCCCTACACTGACACCGTTGACGTGTTCCATGACGAGTACACGGTCAGTGCTGCCTTCCCATACCCAAGGTATTTTGAAGCGCGAATCCCGACCAAGAAGCTCCGCCGAGTTATACCGCCGGAGAAATTGTGCCTCCCTCGAATAATCACACTCATCAGCCAATTCGTCTTTCATGACCTGGTTTTCCTACTAAGTGGCGTTTGCGAATACTCACAAGGGCTTACCTGGACTGTGCGGTCTAGGAATAATCCCTTTGGTAATAGATGTCCAGCAGTCAACAGCAACTTAACATAACCAAGATCGCTGGCAATTGAGTTTGCAATGTTCGGAAATTGTATTTTAACGGCAACTCGTTCCTCACGACCAGTAGGTGAGGCAGATGCCCTCAAAACTGCGCTGTGGACTTGTCCGATCGAGGCAGCTGCAAAGGGCACGCGATCAAATGAAGTAAAGTTATCTGTCCACGATGGGCCCAAGGCAGATGCGAGCACTTGCTGCAGAATTCGCGTGAGTGAACCGTAGAATCAACAGAAGGTCATAAGCACCTCCATCTGCCAATCTGGCATATAATGAGCACTATCCTGTACCCGTCTAAATATCTTGTCCACTTCTGGCGGGAGTACGTGCGTGTCTGGCTCATTGTTGTGAATACCTCCCATCACTTGGACCGAGCATCCAAACCTTGTATGCTCATGAATTGACCTAGCTTGAGAGCAGCACCCCTCATCTGCGAGAGTTTTGAAACCAGTCGCTTGATATTAGCCTCCGTCATCATCAAGGAACCTTGTTGACGGTCACCCGAAGTAGCGGTTGATCGACGGATAATTTCCGAGGCAGCTCCGTAGCCCAAAGACGCAGCGAGGCCTACAATTTTCGAGCGGAAATGAGTACTGACTACGCATATATACATTGAACGTGCCTCCGTAGTGAAAAAGGCGGCCTAACCTGGAGGAAGGCACCTTTGACGATTGTAGATTGCGTATCACAACAGGATCCGCGCCTTGCGAATCGACAGTAGGAAACACCGGTGCAGTCTCTATAAGCTGATCAATAACGGAAAATGTTAACTGGGTTGCCGACACTGATTGCGCCTCACGACTAGGCAGAAACATCAAACTATATGCTTACATCACTTTTCGGGGCACTAGAGGGCTGCGGAGAAATTGCGTTGTCTTGGCACCCGGTGCTGACTTCTAGCCGCCCATGGCCAGACTCCTCGTAAGCGGTAGAAGCCTCCGAAACAGGAATTTCAAGTGGTGTGTAGACTTTTTCAGTCGCTTGCGGATGAGGGATTGGGTCAAGGGAGGCCCGCGTGTTGGTTTGCGATTTGAGCGGGTCTCCATAGAACCTGGTCTCCCTTGCAGCGGCCGGTAGGTCTTGGTTGGGTGACTTTGGGAGGGCCTGCGCACTCCTGATCTGTGCTGCACGAAATGCGATGTCAACGATGGTATGAACGACACACAGCCATCCAAACGCGGGCGATGGCGGCATGGAACACAGAAACGCGTCAAGCACAGCCACGCATCAATCCCGCCAATTCCGAACAAACTTGAAGTTCCACATTCCAATACTGATAAATGTCGAGCATTCATGGACCCAAGAGCACCTCCTGAGCACGAGCATTTATGTAGATATATCTCATAAATATAGCCATCTAATGGTTCTTGTCACATAGGTGCACTCCACAGTGCTTTTCGGTTCCCGGTTTGCGTAATCCACGAGGTAGACATGATGAGTATCACGTATCCAATACAGCACAAACGAAGTATTCTCTTCGTCCCACCATGTCCCTGGTCCTACTCGACCCGATTGGCACCTCTGAGTCCCGTGAACCAGGTCTGGTTTCTTCCCATCTCTTCAAATCATCCTGTTGAAGCTTATTTCACCTAAAAACAGAAGTGGAAATTGGTCCTCCAGGTTCATCGAACGAAGACGGCGACCAGGTCACCCACTCTTCAGAGGAACTCATTTGCAACACCAGAGGATTCTCTTGGAAGAAAATAGTTCTCGAATTGCAGCCCTTCATATGCAATTTCAAAGTCCTCGCTTCGAGATTTATCCAGCTTTGCCTCGGACCAGGACACCTGGCTTCAATCATCCTCGACTTTTGGTCGTTATCCCTGTCCATCATATGGACTGAAAGGCAACCAGGGCCAGATCTTCTCTACCCGTTGTCGAGCCTCAAGAAACAGAGATCTGGACGTTTGGCAAGACTGCTTCTGGCGCATAGCAGAGATCAGCAGTTGCGCAATCTCCACGACGCATCGTCACTCAGGGATGGCATCGACCCCCCTCGTGTCGCGGTAATAGACTTGGACGAAGTTCCACCGGAAATCATCGAAAGGGGATACACCGTGTCAGCAGACTTTTACGGCTTCGTGGTCATGGTCATGTTCCTCGAGACCCTCATCTCCCCTATCGTGTATGTATTTTCGCCAATCGACCTCAGTCCATATTACGAATGGCTTTGCGGGTGGATCACCTTTTTGTTTGGCGATTGGATCGGTTCTTGGTTTGCCTTCATTGCAGGCATCACATTTTCTGGTGCCACGCTCCAATGGTTATACGGTATTCAGGTCGTCTTCATTCTCGCCTTTTATGCTGTGATCCGTGGAGAGGGTACCCTCACCCTCATTCGGAGATCAGACATATCTGTCCCAGGTTGCGCGGTACTTCTGGATCGCGACTTCACCGTGATCCTGACTGGTCCACAAAACGTTGTTGAAGCAGTTGCAGAGGGTAGCTTCAGCATGTCTCACAGCCTCGCAAGGAAATACCAGCTGGGGGGATGGCAGTTGGGTCAATGGTTATGCTACGAGGCATTCAAAGCCTCGTGCCAAGGAGCTCCCTTTGCCATTTTGGCAGGGTTTTGGTTGTTACTAGGTCCAGCATCGCTCCTAACAGCTTTCGTGCCATTGGTACCCACCATGGTTATGTCACTTCTAAGTGCATACACCTGCGCAACCCGCCCGGAGCCGACCCGCACACTCCAACAAGATATCGATCCCAACGAATCCTTGAAACTTGCAGTAAAAGTCATGGTCGCCCTCATATTCAGTATTGCGCCCACCTTCCTGCTAATATTCGTATATGAACTGGCCATAATCAAAGACCCTCTACTCCGAACCATTCTCCAGCCCACGATCTATCTCCACATTGTCCCGTTCGTGCTTATCTTCGTCCACTTCATTTCGTCACAAAACTACCGTATTCGGACCGCGAAGCTTCTCGACGTCCTCGGTCCCCCACCAGTCCGGAGATGGGAATTTGACACGTTGACTGCTGCAGCTACATTCCAATGTCTTGTCTTGTGTCGCGGTACTCCCCGTCCCGTCAAAAACATCGACGTGTTAACATTGTTGGACACATTCGTCCCAGATGAAAGGGATGTTTGGAAAGTTTGGAAGGCGAGAGTGGCTGATCGCGTCGCACACGAAGTGGACATCTCCTTTGCGCCAACCATACCATCATTTGGCGATCACCGCCAGAAACATCTCAAGACGATTCTCGACCAAGCTCAAATCGGGTATGAAGTGTATAGGCGTTTCTACGACTGGCATGTTCCTCTGCATTCCACGATCGCACTGTAGATTTGTCGTGACGACCAGACCGCAGATGGTTCGTTGCTGTTTAGCATACGAGATGTAAAAACGCTATACCTTGTGTTCTGTGTAATGTACGTGACCTTGGGAGATCAAGCAAATGCGGTAACTAGCTTCAGCACAGCCACTCAGAACCCAGTCCGAGACCTCACCACCATCTGGCACGGCGAGTGGGTCGTTCAACTCAGCGCGAACAACCTCGTCTTGGCAATTCCTCTGTGCTTGAGTATACGACGGCGGAATGCACCAGACACATAACCCCAATCTTGCTAGATATGTGGTACAAAGGTTTGCGTCTTTCAGGGTTCCTTCTGACCTCTAGTTATCCATCCTATCTTAGCTCGGATGTAATCTCTGATTTGCGGGTTAATGTACTTGAAGAGAATTCAACAAGAGTTATGTGGTACAAAGTACAGCCTGTTTGGTACTACTCTCCGTTCCAGTCTCACAGAGAGTCCAGGAACGCTTCCTCTCGGACCAGGAAATCCTTGAACACATTGTCGTGGGTGTTTTCCACCACTGGACTCCACGATAGCACTAAAAGACCATTGTAGCACAATCAAACATCGACCATCTACTGGATCATCCACCGCCCGAAACAGGGATGGTATATTCGCATTCGATCCCCAACTTTCCCTCCAGGGGTCTTTATCCCGCTACTCCCTGTACCTCGTTCTTCACCAAACTTCACCGATGCGGCCTTGTCCTTTTCTTGTCGTACAAATGTGTATCCTTCTCCACCAGCATTTGCAGCAGCTGATAGCCACAGATCTTCGACTGACAGCCTGGCTTCAGATAGTACGGTCGTACACTCGTACCCACCCACACCTCCTGCAGCGTCCATTGTCACCACACCCCATTCACCACCGCAAATCGACGCAAAGCTCGATACAATCAAATCGGTACCTACCAGGGTTTCGAAAACAGCACCAAAAGCGATACCCACAAGGATCACCCAATTTCTTCTTGCACCTCATTCGTCTCCGCACGTGCCCGGTCCGCAACCGGGTGAACAGAGATCCGTCTTTACACGTGCTCTTTCCCTGTTTCAAAACCACAAACCTTCTCACGCTGCTTCTTTCACGCTCTGTGCACTGGACAGACCAGGCTATGCATCACAGGAGGCTGGGGCGTCGCAACCACAACAACGGCTCTCGCAGCTTATTCCCAGCGCACCCGCACCACTTCTTACATTTCACGACAGGACTCCGATGTTAACAGTAGGTTCTGTGACCGGGTCGCTGGAAATTGACCGTGCAGAGGAGAGAATCCTAGGTGTGGACACGAGCTTCTGGATTGCTGTTGCCTTGACATATCTAGAGTTTTTGGAGGAAAGAGAGGTATGGTTGATTTGCGTTTCTCTCATTGCGGGTCTGACGCAGTCGAATGCAGAGTTATCTAGCTGCGCTAGCAGACTAAGTGTAATGTCTTACCGTGATCAATACACTATTTTTCTTGCTTCGCGGTCAGCAAAGCTAAACTTTGAAGCCCTAGCATAGGGTTAGGGCTTCCGCACGTGATTGACTTTGTCACACGTGACCAAGACAGGGTGTGCGGAGTTTGAAACACTGTTTTTTCGCACAACCACCTGTCAGCCAGCTGACCAACTTCAACTTGTTCGAGTTTCAAGCATTCACAACATGGTATGTCGCTTTGCACCTTCACTGAGTCCATTCATAATTCACTCACTTTTGTGCACGTGTCATAGTCTGTAACACCAGCTACCATGCGCCGTTTGATGCGGGAAATCTCAGAACTGAAGAGCAGTCCTCCGGAAGGAATCCGTATTGTCACAAGTGAGGAGAACATCCTTGATGTTACTGGGATAATTGAGGGACCTGGTAAGGATACGTGTTCTCGCATTCTGTCACTATAACTGAGCGTGTTTTGCTCTGGCCAGAGGGTACGCCATATGCAGGAGGGTACTTCCGAGTGCGGTTTAAATTCACGGAAGAATTTCCTGCCGCACCCCCGAAATGTTTGTTTGATTATTCTGAGCTCTTGTCCGTTTTGACGCGTCTTGCAGGTTGGTTTGCCACCAAGATCTTCCACCCAAACGTATCTTCTGCGGGCGAAATCTGTGTAAACACGTTAAAGAAGGATTGGAAGTCAAGCTATGGCATCGGTCATATTCTTGTGACAGTGAAGTGTCTCCTCATCTACCCAAACCCTGAATCTGCGCTGGATGAAGAAGCCGGAAAACTTTTACTGGAAGATTATGACAGCTACTTCTCACGAGCAAAGCTCATTACGAACGTACATGCCACCCCACGGACAAAACCCCCAGAGTTCCAATCTGCAGGTGTGAATGATTCGGAGACTAGCGTTGCAATGCCCGCTGCTGCGCCAAGTGCACCAGAGCCTGCCCAGGCAATTGCAATTCCGTCGACCTCTTTAACGCGCAAGTCTGCTCCCCCAGCGTCATCACAGTCCTCTACCGAAAACGCGCCTCAGTCATCTCACTCATCAACATCTTGCTCGAGTAAGGATGGCAAGGAACGCGTGACGTCACCCTCTCCGCTGGCTACCGCAGACTCAAACGTAGGAACGCTCGGTACAGCCCCGAAAGCAGTGAAGAGGACAGCAGCGCCTGGGACTGTTGGCGTTGAGAAACGAAAGAAGGCTCTGAAACGACTATGACGATGGACTATGGACGATAGACAGTGCTAGACGCATTTCATGGTTGTACTTTTGTAGACTGTCAAAATTGATGTAGTGTTTTCTGTCGAAGTTGGTGTCACGTTTGTGACGTCCTTGTGACGGAGCAGGGACATGCAATTTTCTGTTATAAAAGTTCTTGAGTGAATTCCTTTTCCCTCCCTGCCTCGCCATGTTCTGCAGGTCTCTGTTGGCTCGTCCCAGTCCCCTTGGGCTGTCGGCAGTGTCAACGACGCAGCTATACTCGCGTTCTCTCAGTACTTTAAGCCTAGCCCGTCCTGCTCGGTGTACGGTATCACCATTATGCACGAATTTACGACGGCTCTCAACTGCACCTGCAATCCACACCGAAAACCGAGATAGTTCGCGACCCTCTTATCAGCCTTCGGGAAGATGTTACATTGCAAACGTTCCCTACCAGGTGACCGCCGAACAACTCAAGGACGCATTCTCAGAGTTTGGAAAGGTCGCCTCCGTCAAAATGCGTATGTAACTGTTTCGTCTCGAAAACTCAACGTGTGGTGGGGCTGATCGTATACCGTTAGTCACCTCGGATTCGGGTCTGCCTCGAGGCGTTGGGTTCGTCCATTTTGAGTCGGTCGCGGACGCTGTCAGCTTTGTCGAGGCGCATCAGGCGGACCCTATTTTCGTGCTCGACAGGCAACTTTCCGTGGAGCACGCGCAGAATGCGAGGGACATGTCAGGACGTGCGGAGCCTTCCGATACGCTCATGGTGCTCAAGTTCGAAGGGGACTCAGAGGCGGGGGTGCGAGCAATGTTTGGCAGCTATGCGGAGAACATTTTAGCGGTGCGCTTTGGTGAGTTGCGTGTTGTTCGTCTTGTTTACTTTGTTGTGGGTGTTGAGAACGCGCCTTCTGCGTAGACAAAAAGGAGGCTGGCCGGCTGTCGAGAAAAGCCTTCATCCAGTTCCATGACGCGAACATGGCGACGGAAGCTATGGAGGCCTTCAGAAACCAGCACGAAAATACCAAAATCGCATATGCTAGACACAGACAACCACCTGCCAGCGCATACACTCTGACATCCAGACTTTCACAATACCGAGGTCACTAGACGTGACAGCTGCGTTGACTTTATCTAGCCCAGTCGACTACATAATACTATCCACTCTACGATATCTCTCCCCTTGAACAAGTACAGCATTCACCCCTCTGAGCTATTCTCCAAGATGCTGGCGGAGTGACGAAGTAAACTTGGAGAAGGTAAAGAGCCTAGTCATCGCTGAGGTACTTATGTCCCCATCAAAAGTATGTCTCGGGTCGCATACGATGTGCGGATTGTTTCAGACCGTCCCGTGTGCTTGATGTGAAGAAAGATAGACACGGTGGTCCCTTCTACTTCGACAATGTCAGGGATCATAACTTAACAACTAGGCACGCTCGTTACCGCTAAGGTCCTCCATAGTCAGCACAACCATCCTGCTGTGTTGTTGTGTAGAAGAACCGAGACTTGAAGCTTGAAGGATACCTCAGGTTCAAATGACATGATCGATAAGACCTATATTTTGAGTATGATTGCGGTCTCACAAAATGTCCCAGAGGACGCAATATATACAAGGCAAGAGAATAGACAGTGATACGAGAGACTACCGCATGGACTATGTAGTTCTCAATCTCGAGTCATTTCGCAAGATTCGAACATCACCTAAAACCTCCGAAGTCGGTCAATTGATCTATACCATCTTAGTTGTTTTTGAAGTATGTGTCCCCCGCGTTCGAAACGATCATGCATACGTTCGGACACAGACTTCTGATTGCACTGGTAGCACCCCTTGTTTACACCTGAGCCCGTGTTGACACGTCGAGAACTTGAAGTCCGTGCGTCTATGTGAAATCGACTTCAAAGACGAGTCTATGCACTTCACGCACCTGATCCGCGGTAGAATTACTCTTCCTTGAAGTGATTGTGCTATGAAGGTGCAGAAAGCCTCCGAGGTACTATAGTAACAATGTCCAAGGGCCCCGAAGAGGCTCCGCTTCGAGATCAAGTTCGTACCATTAATATTGTGTGTGTGATGCAATGGCAGTCACCACCTCTGGACATCGCGACTCTTTTCCTCTCTTGCTAGTTTGTCGTGCCACTTCCGAGCGTGACAGGCCTCATCGCCCTTTCAGTTTGCTCAGTGATGGTATGGAGGTCATCTTCTGTCACTGGCAGCTGGCGCGTAGGCTAGGCCTTAGGAACAAGACATTCACAATTCTGCTGGCCCCGTTCCCGGACAGCGGAAGGAGTCATACTCCGATACAGTGAGGTCCATATCCAGCATTGAGGAACAAAATCTCATGGCTTCTCAAACTCATAACCACGGAGGATAGTCCACACACACTTGAATATATAGATTCAACTTCATTGATACCATCTCTAGCAGTTTACATCCACATTGACCCATCGGAAAGTCCGTACATCTCTATAAAATCAGTCTTGGTGTTTCCGATGGAGTGAATAATTTTGTCGAACCTCACACATCCAAGTCATGTTCTCGGCGGGCTGATATGTCTTCATATGACTCCACCTGGACCGTGCCATGTGCTGATTGGGGGCTTAGTTGCCTTAATTGTGTACTGGACGCGGGTACAAGTTCATTTTCACACAGGTTACTGGGTCCCATGTCGTTCCAGACGATACTCGACATCTTTGGGTTGGACTGGCTTCTGAGAATGACCCGGAAGTTCAAAGATGCTAGTAGACTGTTTGCGTAGCTGTGTATCTGTTAGTATCGATGACAATTGTTGAGGGTGTTAATGACCCACAGTTTTGATATGGCATAAAAGCTGGCCAAGCATCAGTACCCATATAACAACTTAATCAGCCCCTGGAAGACTTACACGGCAATGTGGTACATCTGGTCTTTGAAGACGATTCCAAGAATGAGCTCCAGAAGTGCGGCAACAGTCGTCACAAAACCAGTCTCAATGGTCAGCCTTGTTAACTTGGCAAGGGTTGATTTGTTGCTTGCAAAGGAGGATTGAGAGGGGCGAAGCTGTGTAAAATCAGGGAAATTCAGAGGATTGCCCATAGGAAATGTGGTGCATGCAAACGCACACTTAATAGCATGCAGATTGTAATCGACAAATCACAGACAACACTGCTACCAAGCCAAGTCTTTCAGGAGTCTCAGTTCTACAGCACACAAACATGACCAGTACACTCACTACTAGCCAGGGAGAGAGGGTATGTGACACTTGGTAAGAAGTTGAGCTTGATGTTTGGATCGAAGTTTCATTTGAGGGGTAAAGGCCAGTCTGCAGACAATGTAGGTCAATGGTGGGGATTCACAAAGTAAGCTCACCTTACAGATATAGCAAGATATATAATGCTGGCCAGTTGGACTAAGGAGGCCTGAACAAAGATCTATTAGTCTTCCCACATATTCCAAATCCATCAAATCCTTTGTATTACCATCATGATTGGAAGCGGGAGTAGGCGGGATTTCCGGAGGATTGCTATTCTCCAACAAAAGAATCCATGGGTCAGTGTAGCCACTTCTTTATGTTAGCCGCTGAACAGTATCAGCTAATTCATTACTCACCAAACCCAGTGATGGATCCTAAAAGACCAAAGATCCCCCTGGACCCGGTCACAATCGCCGAGACGTCAATGGCCGCACTAAGCATATAAACAGAGACAGTCGATGATGTCCAAAAGATGTAAAAAGTGAACGCAGTCGTGAATGTTTCTAGGAGAAGTATGCCAGTTACTTGGAGCGCGCTCAGTTTCGACTCCGTGAAGATCCCGACATCGGCACTCACCCAATGTCTTGATTGCTTTTCGGTCATCTGTGAAGCTAGTATAATAGAAATCTGAAACATAACGAGTGAATAAGGTCTGCACACGCAGACCCACGATGGCACGCACAAGCCTGCACAGCAAGTGCACCCATCAAACCGAAACATAGTGTGTATCCGATGACCTGTATGTTGTCAGCAGTAGAACTGACACGAGCAAGAAAGTAAGTACATACATAAGGTCCATTTCTATCATAACCAGCAAACTTAAATTTGCGAGAAATCTCCATGATGAATTGACTCACACGGCGATACCACTGGATGTTGCGTGCTAAGTAAAAGTAAAAAGTCGTGCAGGAAGGCAGAGTTATGCACCTCATTATTGACAAAATATTGGCGGGACTGTATCTCGCGCCAAGATTCTCTGTGGGCTGAGCTCCTCGCAGATTGGCTTTATACAAACGGAGGATGCACACGTGCCAGTGACAACGTCAATCGAGTGAACACATAGTACCTAAAGCTCAACTAATCTATTACATCAGATCAGAAGCCATAGCCTCGGCGGCAGATATTTGATCCACGTTGATGTGATTGCGGTAAGTTGGTGGCAAGTTTCTCACACGGGCCACACACGCCGCTAGTACACTAGATTATAAGCAGTTGGGATTCAACTTTACTGAAGGGGTCCAAGGGACAGAAGAAAGGGTCGTAGTGACAGTACTGAACCATTCGCCGGCTGCCGAGAATACCGTGGGTTCAGAGGAGGCTATTGCTATGTCCCGCAAGTCCGGTACAAACACTGGGTATCGATCGATGATCGATCTGTTCCCCTCAGCGCCGCTCAGATTGCACGAGGAGTTCCACTCAGACCAAGTTCCGAGCATACCGAATAGATTGACCACAGCCCCTTTCGCCTTTCCTTCCTGCGAGTGCGGTCTCTAGCGCTCTCGTTCTCATCGACTGACGAGGCCTTTACTCCTTTCGTCTTTACATTCTCCAACATGCATCGTTTCCACGAGCCTTGACGCATCGTTCCTTTAGTCGGGAGATCCAAGCCAGCATTCGCAGCCTTGACGTTACGCACACTGGGGCGGCGCCGGTGCGAGGTACTCCGAGCGACGGCACTCTGAGATCGACCTGTAACCCTCTTCGACGTCGAAACCTGTCTTCGAACGCAAACCTTCCTCGGGATCTTCGACTCCAAGACCTCGCGAGCTCCCTCACGCGGTATCGCAGGCAACTTCTTCTCCACCTTTCGCGGGGTCTGTCGGAGCGCATACTTGTCGTCGAATGGAGAGTCTGAGAGCAACGCTTCTTGTTCGTCGTCGTCATCGTCTACCCAGTCCTCTAAATGCCCAGGGTCCTCGTGCGTGGAGATGACCTCTGTCCGGGTCTCCGGGGAGTAGTCTAGGCAACTTTGGATCGCATCGAGGTTCGCCTGGCATGGTCCGCGCGTATCGAAGAGCCCTCGAAGACGTGGAGACACGAGGCGAAAGCGAGAGCTGTTCGGCGTGTTTGCAGGGTAAACAGGGCTACGTGGCGACCCCTCTGTGCTATTTGGTCCTAGGATGAGGTACTCGAGTTCCTTGAGCGCTTTACGCTTGCGCTGGACGCGTTCCTCGACTATGGAGCAGAGATTCTCCAGTCCCGTTAGTTGTTCGAGCAAAAGATCCGCGGTAGCGAGAATGTCGGGTTCTTGAGTTCCGACGTCCGTTATCGTCGTTGGCGCCGAAGGTGCTCTGGCCTTGACTGGCGATTCGAAGGGGTTCAGTTTGCAGCGTTGTTCGGTAGGCATGGCTGGTCGAGGACGCTAGCTGAAGATGAGTCAAACTTGCGACAGACGGATAGTCGAGGTAAATCGGCCACCCCCTTCTTATATTTTCCGGGTTATGCCTCAGACCGGTCGTATTGTAAACACGAACCACACCAGCTACGATCAACGCCGCGCCGATCATGATCGAAGTATTGCCGAGCTCTGCTGGCACAATTCGCTTGAATCTCAAAACTTTGGTGAACAATTATCACCCACATCTCATGGGATACGCATCGACAATAGTAATCTCCTACAAGAGCAAGTAATGCCAATCATTCAATTTTGGTCACCCATCACGAGAGCTGTATAACTCCCGCCGCCACCACCATCTTGCTTTCCTGTCTCCCCTTCTTTCACATCCTTATCCAAACCGAAATCCACTAGCTTCACACATCCCATGCGCGGTCTATCTACCCAACCTCCCTAGATGTAGTGACACTGGTCGTCAATTATGTTCTTCATCCATACGAGCAAGCCCAATGGTCTATCCAGTAGGTTCCTCTGTTCTAACGTGCAGCAGCGTCCTTGCCTGATAGGGATATCAAATCAACCCAAGAATACTGATGAGTTTCGGGGACGCCCCCGTCGTAGAGCCTCGTTCCTTTGTATTTTACTCGATTTCTAAGCGTATCTTCTCGTCTGAGTCGGAGAAGTAATCCCGAGCGCGATTCATGATCTTTCCTGTCTTCCGAATCCGGCATGTGACCGAGAACGAAGCTAAATTCCTACCGTGACAACCTATGGTGGTGTTGCAACCAGACCTGACTAGGCCTGGACAGTGTTTCGAAACCCAAGTCTATGAAAACGCGAAGCAACCAGCACGCTTTTTATATACAGTTTGATTTGACTCAATCGATGGCTTCGACGATATCAGCGCTCACGTCAAAGATAGTTCAATATTCTGGCCTCACTTGCCTCGCCTTTCACTAGCCTGCCACCAGTCGTGCGCATGGATCAAATACCTCCTCTTGATTAGAACTAGGAAAAACAGTAAGGTTCCTGAAGGTTGTCTCAAACTCGGGCTGGAACGGAACCTGCGACCTCAACTACATCTCTGACATTTGGTCACAAGCAGCACAAATACAGTATCACACAAGCTATAGCGTCGATGAGTGAGGAACGATGAACAATCACAAAAGCTCGTCCCAAAAACTTTAACCCGTCTCCAAGGCTCTTAGACCAATCTCTCAGGCTGGAAACTTCCGCCGTCTTTATCTGAGCTTCCCGTAGCAACGACTATCAGAGAGCCTGTCGTCGTCGTCGTCATCGTGATTGTCCGTCGAGTCGTGCATCGTCTCTCTGATACGTTCCTCTTGCCTGCGCCTCGCGCCTCTGCATTACCACTCAACTGGAACCCGCAGGCTGCCCGTATCCCTCGAGCGACCCATTTGCCTGACAACACTTCCAGGATGAATGTGTAGGAGCCTTCATCTCTTTCACCGTCTGTACAAGCCACCTTGTAGCTTATCCCTACCGCAGCGAACAAGAGACGCATGATTGCGACGAGCTTCCGCCTATATGCAAGAAGTGCATCGGCATCGTCACTTTGGGGTGCGTTGGTCGGCCCAAAAAGCACTTCGTGGATATCGAGAACGCCTTCTTCGTGCCGGTCCACCTGCCCCTTCTCTGTGTCGGCCAAGTATCCCCAACAAATCGACTGCCAGCCATTCCGAGAGTGCCAGGTAGATACATCGTCCATCGTAGAAAGATTTGTAGCCAGTGGACCAACCACAGGCGCGGTGGTGGATGTTGTACCCAAGCGCGTATTTCCAGCCCATGGTGTACATCCCATGATAACGATAGTACTCGACATGCACGTCAACGAATCCGGGAGTTGCGAGGGAGTAAATCCGAACGCCGATTTCTAAGCCGCGAGGCTATAAATAGTGCACGTAAGTAAAGTACTGTGAGTAGCCATAGTGAAGGATAAATTCAAATCTCACTGACATCATCGTCGTACCAGATACCTCGCGACAAGACGCGGATGTATTTTTGGAGCGTCCCATCGCACAGACCCAGCTCTGCTTCCATTGCGGTTACGGCCTCACTGATGTGCCGTTTGCGACGATCAAAGATAGTTCTGTACTCGACACTCGCACCCCGACGGTGCTCGGCATATGCTGTCCACTTCCCAGGAACCGCAGCGACTGGGGACCACTTCTTCGTCCGACCCAGAATACTCCTCGCCCGAGTCAACCATTAATTCTTCCCACATGGCACTGAGGAGTCACAACTGGGTAACGTCTGCGGTGGTGGTACCGGTGGTGATGGTGTTAATGGCTCGATGTCCGGCTTGACCTTTTGTGGAGGGCTGGGTCTTGCACTTTCCCGAGCGGGGGGCTTCTTTGACGTGAGAGCTTGGTATCCATCAAATACACGCAAGTTCGATCTGGATTCCGAGCTTCCATGTCTAGCCGAGCTGTGTATGATACGGTCATACGCCTCGGATTTTATGGGATTTTGTTGTGTAACCTTTTTGAAGCACACAACGAGTTAAAGGCATACCCAGGGACTCTTCCTTGAAGTAGATATTGACCGCCGAAGGGGACTCGGATGACACTGCTTTATTGTCTGACGTAAGTAGACAGCAACACTCTTGGTGCTGTTGACTCTACTCCTCATAGTCATTCTCACAAGCCTGGCTATCTTAGCAACCTCGGCAACTTTCTCTTTATTCATTTTGGGCGCTTCAGGGAGCTAGATAACCTCGAGAGTGCAATTTCGAGGGAGAGGGACGTGGTTGCCCTCACTCCTCAGGATCATCCTCACAGGCCGAGCTATCTTAACAACATTGGCACCTCGCTCAGAATTCGTTTCGAGCACCTCGGAGAGCTGAGTGACCTCGAGGGTGCAATCTCGATAATCAGGGATGGTGCTGACCTCACTCCTCATGGTCACCCTTGCAAGCCTGGTTATCTTAACAACCTCGGCGCCTCCTTCCTAGTTCGCTTTCGAGCACCTCGGTGACCCGAGCGACCTCGATGATACAGTTTTGACACTTGGGATTGTTGTTAACCTCACTCCTCATGATCACCCCGACAAATCTAGCTATCTTGGCACCCTCGGCTATACCCTCAAAACTCGCTTCGAGAAGCTTGAAGAACTGACCGACCTCGAGGCCGCGATTTTGACGCTCAGGCGTGCTGTACATCTCACTCCCGAAGATCACCCCAGACCAGCCTCGTCATCCAAACAACCTCGGGATCTCTTTACACGCTCGTTTCAGGCGGCTTGAGCAACTCGACGAGGCAATTTCGACACTTAGGGATGCTGTCGATCTCACTCCTCATGGTCACTCTTACCAGCTCCTCCTTCTTAGCAACCTTGCCAACTGTTTCGTCGTTCGTTTCTTACACCTCGGGGAGCTGAGCGACCTGGAGGATGCAATCTCAATGCTCAGGGACGTTGTTGACCTTACACCTCGTGGTCACCCTGACAAGCCTTGCCGTCTTGTCAACCTCGGGGACTCCTTTTCCACTCGTTTCGAACACCTTGGAGAACTAAGCGACATCAAGGACGCGATTTCTCTGTATCTCCACGCTGCCTCCGCCCCATTCGGCCCTATCAGGAATCGATTTCATGCATCACTGGGCTGGTTATCATGTGCTCGCTGTATACGCCATCGCTCTCTCCTCCGTGCATACTCTGTTGCCATCAACCTGCTTCCTCAGCTCGCTTGGATTGGCCTGTCTCTCACAGATGTTACTCAGAGCTCACACGCGGTGCAGATGTAGTACGTGAAGCGACCGCGGCGCATTGGACGTAGGACTCCCAGAAGCTGCTGTGGTGTGGCTTGAGCGGGGACGCTCGATTGTTGGGCGGAGCTGTTCCAGCTTCGCAGCTCCCGTAAAGAGTTACTACTGTCTGCTCATCCAGATCACGCCCATCGACTCGCGGAAAAAATTTGTCTGCACTCATGGAACGAACTCAAATCACAGTACATCATACATCAGAATCGCTGCGACAAGAAGCTAGCAGGCACCGCACCCTCGCCCAGGAGATTCGGAGGTTGCCAGGCTTCGAGCGATTCCTCCTTCAGAAACACTTCTCTCAGTTCCGTGCTTCAGCGCGCGCCGGACCTATGGTTATACTCAACGCCGCAGAAGGCCGTTGTGATGCGTTGATTGTTCTCGCCGGAGTGGACCATATAATTCATGTCCCACTCCCAAAATTTACTTTCAAGCGATCTGCGGGCCTTCAGAACATGCTAGAGAAATTGCTTGGTGACGCCCGTGTCGCACGCTTCGAGGAGAGGGTGGGGAAAAGCGCAACACTGCATGGCGTCAGCTGGGAGTCCCTCTTATCTACCCTATGGAAGAACGTCATCAAGCCTGTCCTAGATGCCTTAGCTTTCTCAGTATGTCGTGATACGTTACCCGATTTCGCAACTGACCCATTTATCTGTATTTGAATAGTCATCTGGAGAGCTATCGCACATTTTTGTTCGACCGGCCATTTCGTGTTTCTTCCCATCCATGCAGCTGGTCTATGTCACCGAGCATTCGCAACGATATGTGGTCTAGCGCGAAGGCGCGTATGATCCTGAGAGCGCAGCCCGGGATTGTTCCGAAATCAAGTGCCACTGCTTCGAGCACCTGCCGTCATTAGTGGGCGGTGTGAACTGCGCTTTCTGGAAGAGGATGGAGAAGCAATGGCAACGAGTAAGTTCCTGAATACATGATCGGCCGATAACTATCTCACCCTTACTGTATGTCAAGGCGCATTCAGTCGATAGTGGTGGTTAATCATCTCGACGAAGCGTATTCGCACCTTTTTCTCTGCCGAGCATGTATCGTGTTACAACTCATCCTCCAGTTTCGTCGACGCTCGGAGCCGGTTTCCATCACCTTCACGCGAGACCGTTTTCAGCTCGTATTCGTCCGCTAGTGTACACGAATTCGGCATCACCCCGTGGCGATTACGCATACATACGTTTGCGGACGATAATATCAACCGCATGTACCTATTAGTGTGCGAATTCCACTGCCATTGATGGCTCGCGGATGACTACTTCCACAGCCTCGCCACGAGTCAGGGTGCGTGGGCCTAGGAAGTGGCAAGCCCCTTGAAACACTGGCAGCTGCCTACCAAGATCGCGCCAAGAAAGAACCAGGGAAGTTGGGCCTGTTATAAGATCCACGGAGTGGATTCTATCGAGTCTCGCAAGGCGACTAGTCGTTCTCTGTTACTATGACAGCGACAGTCGCATCCATTCGCTGTCTTTACGTTGCGATCAACATACAAAATATCTTGTATGGTGAGCCTTATAACACCTGTCCTGAGGTGGTGTAAACTTATGGTCCGCTTGTATAGGCGCGGAGTTGGTCCTCTACTTTCAGACTATACACATCCTATTGGGGAACAGGGGAGCGCATAAGAGATCCAATCTATGCTACGCGCTGTTCAGCACCATGATGGTGTTCTTGGCCACGATCTGGGTAGTCACCCAAGCGGTATTTGGTGAACATATGTGGTTGCTCCATTCTGACTATCCGGGAGGCGCGGTCGCGTACTGGAAGGCTAACATTGGGGTTTGGTATATGCATTTGGCGGCGATAACGGTCATCGTCCTGCAGCTGATGACAGACGCTCTTATGGTAAGACGAATCCTACAGACGCCAGAAAGTATGTTCACTTGGCTGGTTCCAGATCTACCGCTGCCGGATGATGTGGAGTAGCTATCGCATCGTCGTCGTACCTATCATTTTGTGGTTTGCTACTCTCAGTGAGCATCGCTCTCACACTACGCCCTCCAGACCGACTCACTCTATCTCCACCTAGCTCTAGGAGGCGTAGTCGTATGGCTCACCAATTCGCCGGGGAACGACTTCTACACCGGGATCGCTTCCCGCTTCAGTCTCGCATATTGGTCCATCTCGGTGTTCCTCAACGTAACCTTGACGTGCATGATATGCTACCGTCTCATGCGGCACGGAAAAAGGATTCAGGAACATCTCGGGCACGAATACGCGTCTTTGTATTTCACCATCACCATGGTCGTCATCGAATCTGTACTTCCATACACGCTCTCCGGCATCGCCTTCTTGGTGGCATTAGGGATGGACAGTGCGACGTCAATGGCGTTCATCCGTGTATATTTCCTGATGATGGTGCGCCATTTTTTTTCGCCTTTCCTGTCCAGTCGGTACCGGAGAACTGAGCGCGACGTACCCCAGTGCATATCGCCGCAGATGCTGATCCTCCGAGTGGTGAGGGGGAAATCGTGGCGCAACGATACGCCCAATCGACCGGGCTCGACGATCAAGTTCAATCATAGCGGTGCTTCGGAGTCGGCGTCGCGATGGTCCGACGGGACCGCAGCGGAAGCCCACGTGTTGACATCGTTGAACATGCGTCGCCCGGATGGACACGACGACGTGGGAATTTCCGAAGTGTAACTGATCCCGCGCAGATAATCGATGACCGGTGACCGGTGACTATGACTGGTGTACGAGTACTTGCGTTCTGCCGTATGGGTCCGCAGTCGATGGTTTTTTCTATTAGACTAAAGGGAAGTTGGACCGTGACATGGACGTAATGCATGCGGCACAGTGTGTAAGTTTCCTGGGTTATAGATTACTTACAGTAATCCCCATCTTCAGAATAAATAAATGACTAGGACTGTTCACGTCGCCATATATTAATCCCGATTCCCATTGCCGTAGTATACTGTACGAGTCAAACACGACAACCCAGCCTGCTTGACGAGCGCCAGACCTACTCCCGATAGTTACCCGCCATAGTTTTTGCGGAGTAATCCCAAGGCCTATACCAAGCATTGAACGTGAGTAGAAATCTTGAGCTATGCACGAGCGTTTCGAAGTCACATTGGGCGACAAGGGCCACCTGGACAGCGTTCAGATTGGACTTAACGGGGCGGATAAGGTCGCTTCGTCCCGGAAAGATTGAACTTTACGAGGCCCGAGGGTACCCAAACCATCGAGACGCATACAAGCCACTTCCATGAGTATGGCATGGTCCACTGCGAGTGCGATCTACCACTCCAGCTGACCTGTGCGCGTCCGGGAGACCAAGTATACCGAGCGACCACGTCGGAGCCGGGGACCGAGCACCTATCAGTGCGGTCTATGCGGAGAACGAGAGCTTCGTCAACATGGGAAAGTCCGAAGCAATAAGATGCGCGATCCCGCAATTGCCATTTTGGTCCTTGGTTTGCGCTCACTGTCATTGCACGTTCTCGTCTCTTATTCAGTTAGCATACTGGTAGACGAACGCCATATGACTTGGGCGACGGGGGTCACCGTCCTGCAGCTTATGACAAACGCCCTAATGGAAGAGGTGCACATGGGTGTCACGGCGCTAGAATGTATACCCACTTGATTGGTCTACTACTGTCTGTAAAGGGCTGATTGGCTATCCGAGACTCTCGCCAGTTCACCACACGTTGGAGTCATGTCCTTGGTCATCGACTCTGTGTTTCCTCAGACTCTTTAGCATTGCGTTATTTATGAATTCGGGAATGGGAAGTACAACATTGGTACCGTGTACTTTCTAGTGATGGTGCGTGGCCTCACGATACCCCATGCTGGCAAAGCTTGGCGCAACATCTGAAAGAATAGCGCAGATACTGAAGCACGACAGCTATCGAGGGACAGCGAGACTACGTACGGTCTGCTCGAGTAGGTAATGAATACAGTATGAAAGGCTCACCTCAGTCGTCGTGCGGTACAACGGACTGAGGTGTTCAGCGAGACATAGAACAACTTATATACGAAGTAGAATGTATTAGCTATGAAAGGAGATACAAGGATCTCGAAGAAATCCGGTCTGGCGAAACACAGGATAAGAGAAAACGTACGGCACGCGAGTACGAACAAAAGGGTATGGTAAAGTCATAAAACGGAGAGACATACGCGAGAATGCATACCAGTCAATATCCGGTTCGGTCGTGCTCGAGATGCGCCCGGGCTTGCTAGTCCAACAACATCCAGGCTGATTTCTCAAGACAGATTTTACAATGGTGGATGAGCAACTAATTGGACCTGGGCTACTCTCAGGACTGCGCGCGGTGGCTACGAAAGTGAGACATCGTTGACACCCAGCGTGAAATCCGCGGACAGGCCCCACTCAGCACCGGCCGTGACAGCGTCCCAATCGGCGCGTCGCCGAAAGATATCGAAACACATTTCTGGAGTGTACGACGTCATCGCAATATCGGGAGATAATAAAGCTAATAATCGACGCCAGATCCACCTTAGTCAAAGCCAAATCTTCCACCTTAGTATTCCGGTAGATCCGAACGAGAACATGTGTCCCCAGGCTGAAAGGATGGACATCCATGGGTTGGTCAGAGGGGCCAAGAACGGTCAACCGATTATATCGTCGACGTGCACGATTGGAATGTACTTAGAGCGCAACGTCGAGCCCTAACCCGACTTCTATCGCAATAGCACTAGAAGCAGGCTCGTTGGTCAAAGGTGTTTCTAAATATGGCCCTGTTGGCGCTCCTACGATGCCGTAGTCATAAGCATACTATGGCTGACTGCGAAGATTTGATGCAGAATCCTCCTTAGGTCTTCTGTTAGTCGAATGGCGTTAGGATGACCTTGGGTGATCTGAAAACTGCGCCTGCATTGGGCGTAAAGCCAAGAATACACCCAATTCAGAATCCCGGGATCCCGAAGCGCTCGACGTTCCTTGTATGGACCAGCCACCCAAGATAACAGATACCTGGACCTTTGGCCGATCGACAATACTTGTTACCAATGATGTTGTACGCCATTGCAGCGTTAAGTCGCCTGCTTGACCGAGACTTGTACGATAACGGTCCTAGGGCAGCAAGAACGAACAAGGTACAGCAGCCTGTTTGGGCACGCCATGTAAATTTCTGCGATCAAACCAACTTTTTGGCGAGCTCGGGGAGAAGGGTTTGGAGGGTTTGCTGCATACGCACAAAGAATATCTTTACCTTAGGCTGGCCGTGGCGAGCCCTTGACAAGTTGCCACATGTCACAAGTGGGCTGTGTGAGACTGGCATTTCCCGGTTTAGTCTCTGCGCTGGGATCGTTCCATTTCGAGTATAATAAAAAGCGTCGCTACATGTTGGTCGCTTCCCTTTGCGTTTTCCCTCCTTCCCCTTCCTCGTCGTCGCTCCCAACGTCGACCAACGCCGTACCGTCATGTCGCGCGCTTTCTGTGTACCCGCCGTCTTCTTCCTCTTCTCTGCCTTTGTTCTCCTCTTCATCGTCTCCATTTCACTTCCCTACCTGACCGCAATGGACATTACTCGCGTTCATACAAACGGCCGAATTGCGGCGAATGGAGATCAAAGACTGTCGGAACTCAGAGTGAGTTAACTCTATCAGTCCTCTCGCTCGGCCATTGATGCAGTTTGGCCATGTGCTGCTCTAGTTGGGTATTTGGTACGTGGTCTCCTTCATTCAGACCGATCTTCCCCTTATCGGTGCACAGGAGTTACTGCTACACCACATTCAACCAAAATGTGGTCTGCAGCAATACCGGTCCGTCCTTTACCAGCACACTGCTGACTAGTGGCTCACCCACACCCAGGCCATGGCTATTCACTGTCCATCCAATCTTTCCAGAACAACTTCCAAAACGGCGGAAACAACACAAACGCGGTCTTCATCGGATCCTCATGGACCCTTGGTCTTGCCGTACATCCCGTTGGTGTGTTGTTTGCCCTACTCCACTGGTCTCCGTCGCTTCTGAACACGTGTTGCCTTTGCCTTTGACATTACTTGATATAGCATGTGGTGTTTCCTTTATCGCTTTGCTCCTTTCGTTTTCGCAACACATCACTGTCACGCTCCTCGCCTCCCTTTTCTCCTTCCTTGCTGCCACCCTGGCCCTCATCTCGTTCGCCATCGACATCGCCCTGTATGCCTACTTTAAGAATCAAATGAGCAACCTCGGCCTTGGTAGCAGCACCCTCACGGGGCCAGGTGTGTTTTTCCGGTTAACGATCTGCGATCATGTGCTGATGCGCACCGGTGCAGGCTTTTGGCTCACCTTTGCTTCGATGATTCTCCTCGTCTTGGCAGGTTTCACCGTGTGCTGTGGTCGCAGGCGTGACCGCATGGCCAGCGCAACGACTGGTGCACGCGGTCCCAAGACCGGCTTTTTCTCCAGATTCCGCCGAAACTGAGTTACAGTTGGAATGCCCGTTTCGGCCGACGTGACTGGTGGTGTGAAGACTGTATCCAAGGAACATTCGGGCCCTGACCGCGGCACTTTCTTGTTCGGAGATGCCCTTGCATACCCGCCAACAATACCAACAACTACAGTTTATCATGATATCTACTTGGATCTACATATGGCCTTATCTTCGTCGTCGTTTTGACGCTGGTTTCGGACCTTGTTTACTTGACAAACTGTTAATACACTTTGTTTGACACGCGTATACTCGGTTGCGCATCCGGTGAGACATTCTGTCATCCATCAGCGAGGTCGTCATGCAGATGGGGCTCGAGTTGCTCGCAGTGGTTTCATGTCACTTTGAGTGGAAATCTGTTCCGACAGTCATTCTAGAGGGATAGTGATAGAGCGGCGGTCTGGGCAGTCGTGGCACGTGACTTCCTAGAGCAGAGTACGTGCACGAGTAAGCGAGGTGGCCTTACCATGGGCTCTCACCGGGCACCCTCGCCGCTCCTTTCACCGTATCGTGTCCACTTGTCCTTTCCATACGGGCTTTCGCGCTGACCCCATGCCACCGGAGCGTCGATGTTCACGGAGACGTCACTAATAAAACGAAGCACGATTGGATTATTCATCACGTGATGGCGTGCTAACAGACGCGTCTTGTGCCCACGCCACTACCATGGACGACTACAACGCGTATTTGTACTCCATCGACGACCCAGAGCTCTCTGAAGAGGAAGGTGAAAACAGTAGTGACGTCACGGATGACATCGATGAGGATCAAGACCACAGAGCGGCAATGAGAAGCAGTCCGAGCCGAGGTTCAAAGCCGATCATAATGAAGAAGGTACAATGGGTCCGTCGATATACAGTCCGCTCGCATTGCTCATGCGTCAATCATACGCTCTAGTGTATTCACAGAAAGTGAGTGGTACACGTCGCGCACCGTGATGTCTGACCTGTTGAACTAGCATTCGGATTCTCCGGATACAAGGGGAACAGAAGGAGATTGTCGAGGCCGTCATCTAATGTGAGCTTGTCACACGTCATGTATTCGAACCTGGATGAATGTGCCTCGTAGGTTCAGACGTCCTCATTCTCACCCTGACTGACATGGGAGAGGTCAGTTTAGATCTCTTTGGATACTTAGAATCGACAGAGTCTATGTGTTCAACTACCAGCCATTATTGAAGATGTGAGTCATTCCATGATATTTGAGGGCTTTGAATGATGCCTATATGCTAGTGTGGCATCTTGATCATCGTTTCCCATCTTCCCAGTTGACTGGGCAACTCTTATGAAGACTAGTAATTACACTCTATTTTCTGTTGTGCTTCATACTAATCCCTGCAGAAGTAAACAATCTTCGTAGTGAAGAGTGGAAATCCTCATCTACCGAGCGATTCATTGCAGACCTGAGAGGAGGGAAAGAACGAATGAGGTTATTTGGTCAGCTCTGCTTACCAAGTAAGAAGCTCAGGCGGTACTACGTAGTATTAGAGCACACCGCTCGTATGTTACCAAGCACAGTTCAATGCAGAGCCAACTGCGGTGGTATGTACAGTCTGCCTTGGTTCCACCGACGCGGAGCCAACTTGAAGGTGCGCTCGATGCCGACGCAAGCGCGACTGGTCACGCGTGGACCATAACCGCGTCTTATCAGACCGGACGATCCTTGCGAAGTGTAGCGATCAGTCTGAGCCATCACTAGGTCACATCCTGTTTCCGATACTTCTGAAAAACTCTCAAGGACTATTCGATTGGAATTAAATTATGTCACATCACGGTCCATACCCTCCATCATAGACACTGCAGATGCGTTTACATTCTTCTTCGAGGATTCCCCCGAATTCCTGGCACCTGCCTTCATCATCTTCGATTTTGCAGCAATTGCGCTTTTTGACATATTGGTCATACAGCATCACTTCATTTCTTGAAGATAGAGTTGGTAAACCCTGCAACACTGGAGCTGGGCCACCTTTTGTCGATTAGAAGTTCTATTAGAAGGTGGTGGATTCTCAATCGGCGGCATCCACCCTCCGAGTCCTACTATAGTAGTGTGACCATATCCGGTTAGTCAGTGGATTAAATAAGCGACATGTGTTCCAGTCTATCGATCGGCAGTTCGCTGTCAAACACAACGAGCAATTACACAGCCGAATTAACCCTGCATGATGGCCCGACCACCACACCTTGGCTGCCTCGCCGTCAGTAGTCTTGTCCGGTCATTGCACACCGACTCGTCCATGTCATTCAGTGAGCTATACCGTACGTGTTTCTATTTCTACCCTGGCTGGACTACCCAAAATGCGAGGAATCCACCACGGCGTTGAGCTTCCCGTCACATCAGTTTTGCACATTCCAATAAACGCCCAATCCCGGTTCCCTATGTCTATTTCTGGTAAGCCTATTGGCGCCTATGTCACCGCCGTGTCGACGTCACAGTATTCCAGCAAAATGGTATCTACGACTCTCCGAACTATATAATACAGAGCGCCCATCTCGCAATGTATCACCATCTCTTTTCTCCCCTACAATACACACGTACATCGTCTCTAGTGTCTCCGCTGTTGTTGCCGTTCCTACTAGTGCATATCTTTGTGAGTCGAGTCCACCGTCCACAGTGACGACGCCTGACGCCACAGATGACTTTTACCATCACCGCTCTACACCTGTAGTCACGTGTAGCGCACCACACCTTCCACCATCCTTGTCGGTATGATGTTTGACACCGCCATCTATGTGCCTACAATCACTGACTCTCCCATCGTGCCCCGCAGCGCCTCCCGTCCCCGGTTCCTCATATGGATGCGCTGCTTAGTGGCATGCATACCTCTCACGAGCCAATGGAGTGGTTTCGTTCTCTCCGACGCCATGACCCCAACAGTCGTTACGTCGTCATCTCAGTCCGTCACATGAAGAAATTGTCTGTCTTTCCCGATTTCCAACACGAGTACCTCGTATCGGTGGTCCAACCAGGGCCCATCCCCGGCCAGGCCACACGAGCCGTGGACCCAGTTGCTATAGGGGTGTCCCGCAGTATCACAGATCGCAGCCTCGCATCCAGGCTGGGGCTCTATGGCCCCGCCAAAGACACGACCACTGTGTTGGGACCTACAGACAACATCCCGCCCAACGACACCATCCTTTTCCTTCTCAGCTGGACACCTGAAAACGCGCCTATTCTGGCTGGGATTTCGTGCCTTATCTTCCATGCCCATCGCGCTATGCCCCGGTATCATCTTTTGCAGACATCATGCTATTTTTTTTCACTCGCCATCCGGGATGCTATCTACGTTTGCTTCGATGGCACCAACGGCTCTGAGCCTGCACCGTTTTTTACCCGCGAATCATATTTTCCGCACTATTTTCCAGCTAGTCTTGGACGTGCGGTGGAGTTTGGCGAGGCGCTGGCTGACACTTATAAGATGTATCGTCTTTATAACGGTAAGTAATGGTGTCTTCATATATTCTGTTGTCCTTTGGGTTACTTCTGACGAATATCTGGGCCAGTAGAGGGACCGCTGCAACAAAGTGACGTCTACTTTCTCGTTCCGGGGTGGGCTCGGGAGATCAGAGTAGTGATGCCGTTGATGTGTGTACATAGGTCGTCTTTGTGTTGTGGTAAAATTCAAGTAATGTTTCGCGTGCGGTACATAAGACCAATAGTACCCTGGATGATTACAACGTCACCCCTACCGACCGTGCTTAACCTTCTAGACTCATTGCGGAAACGAAAAATTAGCTAGAATCCGTTTTAGGGTATCTGTCGCACTCTAGACCAAACAGCATAACTAAATACAAGTGCCGGTCCACGAAACCCTCGACTATCGGCAGTCCTATCTGGACCACAACCAGATTCAGCTGGGCCAGCCCGTCCCAAAACCCGACCCATCCAATTACCAGTACTATCTAGCCTCCACTGGCAACTCACCCATGGATTTCAAGTCATTCAGACGTCCCGTCGCCTGCATCATTCCCATTTGGACGTTCCTGATACGTCTGTAAGGCCGTCCATACGACCGCTTCGCCGCCTGGATCATCTGGCTTGCCTTGAGCCTCCTCGAGTGAGTTCTCTTCCTCGCCTTGCTTCAATTGTCCACTATCACGTTCTGACGCGTTTCGCAGGTTATTCGGCTGTTCCTCGGCGTCCTCGTCGCGTCTGGATGTCTCTGACGCGTCCACTTCGTCTCACGGATCGTCTGGACCCCTTGAATCCCTCTCTGGTCAGCCCCCCCTATCTGGTCGCTCCAACCATTCTCTGACACGTTCTAATGCGTTTCACAGCTTCTTTGGTCGCTTCCTAGCATCCTCGTGTCCCTGGTTTCGACTCCGGTGAGTCCGTTTTGGAGCTTGACGCCTGGGGGTTCTCTAGCGTCGTTCGTGGTGTCGTCAGTCGGTTTCGGCAGTTCGGGTGAGTCCATTTGGACGTTCTCGAGTCGTTCCAGACGCTGACTTGGCCATTTCGTAACTAACGATATCAGCGTGACTCCTCGAGAGTCACCACCTGCGCTGTTCGTCGCGCCATCATCACTGCCTCATCGACTGTCTATACTTCCTCCTTTGACCTCCTGATGGTCCTCGACATCATCCAGATCGCGTGTATCACCCAACGACTCGTCCGTCACGTCTGTGCGGTCTCGTGCATCGCCAACTAGGTTTGGCGTACGGTCTTCGTTGTCGTAGTTCGTACCGCTACCTGGGGGCTTTCTTTCGCATTTGGCATTCTCCTGTCCATGCTCCGGTATGTGTTCATCGCTTCTGGACTCCATTGTATTTTTGTGGTCTCATTGATGTCGGAAATGAGCATGCGAGATACAAGTGAGATCTCTATGTTTAAATTCTTATTTCTTGTTGGGCAGAACACATCAACCCTCTCGATTCTGAGTGATCTGTCATCGAAGCATCAAAGGGACCAAGGAATCACCAATTATATAGTTGGTACATTTATTTCCTTGAATAGAGCTAGTAACTCTTGACAGTCTTTTCTCAGCGACTCCCAAAAAGCCTTGTACACAAGACCTCATGCGTACGCTTGCCACCATTTATAGCAATGGCCAATTGAGAAGGTTCTCATCGACGAGGTATGATTATTACCGGGGTATGGTTGAACTGATCTGTACACCACCACAGATACATTGCGTCTCAGTGAGCTTGACTCCTCTATGTCTTGTCATTCCCATTGATCATGCCACAAGAGTGGGGCCACAACTTTGGAGAGGACTATCGTAGACTCGGCTCTTCCGCAAACGTTTTCCAAATGTCCCAATCACGTCTTTAACAGCGACTACCACCAAAAAGTGATTGCCCACTTGCTAAGTTGTGTTTCGCGCCTCACCCTTTCTCAGCGTTCGCTGATCAGTAGATCGATTCGGAGAAACACTGGAATGATGTGCTCTGTTATGTAGTCCATGTGAGGCGTGTGTTCGATGATCAAGACGTGATTGTCCGGTCCCGATCAGCCGAGTCGTCCTCCAAGCATCAGGTCCTCGCCGTTCAGGCGTTACCGCGGTGTCATGGCATGAGTAAGTGCTGCGACGACATGGTGGACATGCGTTCATTTCAAATGTGTTGTTGCCTGGACTGCGTCGCAACGCGCACTGCCGACAACTTTTCACGAAATTACATGACATCATCGTTGACCTGTCCGACTCTCCTTTGTTCCATGTCTTCTTTGTTCGTATCAGGCACCTCCCCGCTCGCCGACTTGCCGCTACAGTTCTTCATCGTCTTGTACACATGGACATATATTTGACACAGCAGACGTACGGATTGCCGGACGACGAAGCTTCAAAGAACGCTGCAGGTACTCTGAATACAATTCCGCGCATGCTGTCAGGCGACGTCTTCCGCCACGCAGTCGCCTTTACCCCCGTCCACCCCAACCTCCGCAAGATGGACGCTGAACTTGTGCGACGCTCACCCATGGACTCGTGGTGCCCCAGTCTGAATAGTATGAATGGGTCCGCTTACCTTTGACGAAATAGTATCGTGTTTGGCTTGAATGCCGAAAGGAACTTGCAGGACGGGGGGGTGCAGCTGGAATGTACGGTCGTACGCGGTTCACAGTCAATTGCGTGGTAAGCCGAGGCATGAACGAACCCAATGGCGAAACGACCAGCTGATGCGGTAGTAAAATCGAAATCAAATGTCGTCTTATGACATACCTGGGATGTACAGTACTAGTGTTGTCGCTATTCAGCTCGGGTATCTCCGGCGGGATGTTGCGGATAAACTTGGATCGACCGCTCGGACGAGTCGCCTCGCCGCCATCCAATGAAAATGACGGTTTGAGTATCGTCTTCCACGATCATTAGCGTTGCTGGAAGACTAAACTGGGCCATCCTGAACGTGACGGTGAGATTTCGGATTATCAACCCACAAAAACCCGAGTGATCAATCGACTACAGTTGGACGATTGAATCATCATCCTATGAAAATGTCCTCTCTTCGCTACAGTGGTCCTTCCAGCTTCTACAGAGAACTCGCAGAGCTACCTGTGCCAATATCGGCCACGTTTTTCAATGCCACTGCTACATCTGATCTCTCAGGTCAGCAAGACCGCCTTTCATCTGATAGATTTCTTGATTCCTTATCCTTGCAGTCGTTCGCATATCCTATTCAATACGTGATCATGAACGAAACGTCAAGCGATCCATCACGAAAACCCTAACTTTGGGTAGCCCAGATTCAACAATCGACTCGCCGGTGATATTCTCAGCGATCAACCACGATTCGTCGGAGGTCTTGGCCTTCCTCTTTGCACCGTCAGAGAAGCGTCATGCTGTGCTCAGAGAGGTCACCGATGCTAACGGCGCAAAGAAACGCTTTGTCGAGGTCTGGTCGGGTACTCACCTTGAGGCATCCCAAGAAGTCACGAAGAAGCATGGACAATTCCACACGGATGGTATAATATTCACTGGAACGCCCCTCGAATGCTCACCCTATCCACACTGTTAGACTGCTTTAAATCGTTCTCCTTCACTCCATCCGAAACCGCGTTGGTGTACACCGCCGAGGCTAACCCGGAGACAACCGAGGATCAGGGAGACAATCCATACCCGACGTTCCGCTTTGTTCCTCATTTCGGCGAACAGTTGTACACGAAAAAACGACCCGCTCTCTTCGTGTTCCGCTGGCGGTACTCAAATGGTGGCGGCGGCACAACGACCTCCGTTACAGCATTGTCGCTAGACCAACCCCCCGCTACTCCTGTCGTACTTGGTCAGGCAACTTTCGTTACCGAGACACGTCTCTATGCTACCGGATACGAGCAAACTGGTGACGGCAGGTTGTTGGGCATTAGGTCGTGTTTCAATCGGCCGTCTAGTATATGGGAACTCGTTCTTCCAAGCGAAGGTCCAGAACAAGGTGTTATGACATGCAAGTCCGTTAAAGTCGAGAAGCAGGGACTCTCCTGTCGTTCACCGCGCGTCCTATTTGACAAGGATCGTGTTCCGACCGCCCTGTTCTGGTTGTCCAATCCTGTGGGCGGTCCACACGCATCTACGGTATCTCTCCACGTTCGCGATTTGAAGGGCAATGCGAGCGACAGGATCCTCGTGGACGTAGTGCGTGATCCTTCGGTTCAGGAGTTTCCAGGTTTGTATACCGAGTACAACCTGAGCGATAGCCCATTCCTCAGGCTTGGCGACAAGACATACATTTTAGTACAGTCGCTTTGGCGCTCCCGTTCGACATTGATCTCAATTGATGTGGAAAATGGAGGGGTGGTTGATCTGACACCTGTTCAAGATGGTCAAGTTTTGTGTAGTTGGAATTTACTTGGAACCGACGGGGCACGCTCGGTCATATGTTCGCGGAGCACCCCGACCACTCCATCGGAAATCGTTCTTTTAACTTTGACGCAAGACAAGCTCCAAGGAGACGTCCATGTTCTTGACAGACCGTCCATTTCTCCAGAACGTATGCATCGCATGATTTGAAGAACTGACTCCAAACCTGATCAAATAACTATAGTTCAGGATGCCATTAGTCGCCTTCATGCACATGTCATACCAATTCCAGGTAGATATCCCGTTGAAACCATCGTCATTCGAGCGAAAGAGTCGGTACAAGGACCTAAACCTATCTGCATGACGATTCTACACGGTGGACCACACGCGTCCAGTATTACCTCCTTCACACCCAATGTTCTCGCCTATGCCCTGGAAGGTTGTGAGTGGACTAGTCCTACCTATGCATCCTTCGTGTGGGCATGTGGTTAAATCGAACCTGCAGACACCGTATCGTTGCCGAATTATACCGGGTCCATGGGTTTTGGAGAGAAATATATCCAAAGACTTCTGGGGAAATGTGGGACGCTTGACGTTGGGGATTGCATCGCGGCGGTCAAGGAACTCATCAATCTCGGGCTGTCGGAGCCAGGAAGACAAGTTGTCCAAGGGGGCAGTCACGGGGGCTTCCTCGCTGCACACCGTACGTTCAACGACCCTTACCTCCTCAATCAAATCAACGAGCTCACCCACCAACCCGGCAGTCATCGGCCAATACCCGGACACGTTCAGCGCGGCAGTCATGCGCAACCCCGTCATCTCAGCCGGTGAGCTTTGCGCTTCCGACATCCCCGATTGGGCGTTCTGCGAGTTTGGACTTTCGTTCGCGCCCGGTACGCACGTCACCCCTGATAGCTTCGCCAAGCTTTACGCTGCCTCGCCAATTGCACACGTGGATAGTGTGCAGACGCCGGTGTTACTGATACTCGGCGAGGACGACCTTCGTGTGCCGCCGACGCAAGGAAGGGGGTACTACCATGCATTGAAGGGGAGGGGACGGGTGGTGGACATGTTGGTGTTCCCAAAGGAGACACATTCCATCGACGGCGTGGAGGCTGCGAGAGTGTCGTTCGAGGCTGGACGGGACTGGTTCCGAGCGTTTACGGGGGGAAAATGAAAAGCAGGGTCAGGCTGCGCTGTGACGTAGGAATGCCAAAGTATGTTGATATGCAGCCAAGCCACTCGAATGCACGAGACTAAACGGTGGATCGTCTGTTACGCCAAGTCGGGAAAACGACCGGCAGAAGATTTGGTTGGACAAGGGTGGCCCAGGTTCAAGGCATGAGTTAGTCATTGCGGGCATGGCAATGAAGCGCAGTGTGTAAAGTGCGACAGGCTCGCCCGTGGAAAGCCACAAATTTATGTAGTCATGAATATGGTGGATGGCGTTCCCAGGAGTCCCCAGTCTCAGGCTTTCGTAATCGCCTATAGATACTCTGCCTGTGAGTCGTGAGTGCGAAGCGAACATACTTACTGGTATGACACTTGCCGGTAATCGTAAAAACATATTGTTCAAACATCAATCATGATTATGGGTCTGCGTAAATAATGGCAGTCGCGTCGAAAAGTTGTGTACACACAGCTTGACCACGGTGGCACAACACCAACCATGCTGTAACCACTCCGTTCCGGGTTACTTAGATCCCAGTATCTAATACATATACTGTCTGCGGTACTGAGTGTAACCACTCAGTATGATCTGCCTTTTGGCTTAGCGGCTAAGCGCGGTGGTCTAGTCGTTACACGTGCCAAATCACAGAATCAGTCACGACGTGAAGCTTGCAGCAATCAGGCTTAGCCTACTTCAGCTACAGGACATCTTGCAGTGCTGTGGGTTCTCTGAGTGCACATTTATCACAGTGAAAAAAGATTAAATAGCGAAAACATTATAAGAGGAGCATAAAGATTGAGTGAATGAGTGAAGTGATGGCTATTCTGGCACCTCGCACCTTTTTTATAGTCGAGCATCGTGGCCAAGGATCAATACGGCTGGCAGGGGGTGTTCCATTGGCCCCGGGTGTTCAGCCTTTCGTTGACCAGATATATTTCTCGAGTACTTAGAGCCAGTTCGACAACCAAGGAATAGCTACTATTTCAGCTAAAAGAGGGCTCTAAGCGGTATAAGGTCGGCTACTACCATTGGAGGTTTCACGGCCAGCAATGCCGGTGCTTGCGGGGTTTGAATCCTTTCCTTGCACTCTGCAGCGTGCATTATGCCCTCTGTCGCTCGTTCTACTGCTTCACTGTCT
>JBBPKJ010000194.1:0-37406 GCA_038089195.1 Brasilioporus rufonigricans
TATTTCCGGGAATAGTTTTGCAGATGGCGTATTAGCGCTCCCACTGTGTACTCGTGTCAATTTGGTTCAAACATTATACTGGTATCCGCACTCCAACCGAATATAAGGATTACGCTTCACAGAACGACTGTAAGGCAAGGAAGGAGGTGTTAATGCAAAGACATACCTAGGCGCTGAGGCATCGTGTCGCAGGGTCGCAGCACTCAAACGAGCAAGACTGATGTAGATCCCAGGACCTATCGTGACAAAACCTGCAGGTGCTTGAGGTTGTGACATTGTGGCCTCGGAAAGAGTTGGAATTTTGAGAGATAGGCAGGGATGAAACGTGTCAACGAATGCAGGTTGACAGCACCTCGCTAGTTAATGGTAAGCTCCCAAAATAACCGGGATTCAAACTAGACCATCCCCATTATGAGTATTGGTTCCGTACGAGCTTGTAGCTCGTTATTTATTGGGTGAGGGTGTGGGTCCACTGATGACCCCTGCACGTGATCCTTGACGGCGTTTGATTGGCGGAGTCATTGCAGGCTTCCGGGCCGTGTTTGCTACCCCAAAACGCACCATGTCAATGAATTCGGCTTCGTGATGTCTTTCTGCCCGTAGCTCTGGTCCAGAGGTCACACTACGGCGTGGAAGAGTCGAAACTTTGCAGCTGATACTCGGTCACCAAAGTGTCCATCAACGTAGCTCCGTGTCATGATGCTTTCATGGGACTTGAGAGAGCCTGAGGTGGTGCGTGCGTGTTATTCGTTGTATACTGGCTAAAGCGCTGGCTGCTCAAAACAAATCCGTCTGCACTAAATGAAATCCCCATACTATACTAGAATTCACTGTCACTTTCATCAAACATTGAGCGAGTGCAGTGTCCGTGGAATTTGACTTGTCATCGTTTGGTTTCCCCCCCTGTCGAAAGCAAACCATCCAAGCTGTGGCTTGACACCACCGTCACCAGCGTCTTTCCGAGGTCGTTTGTGGCTGACCATTTCATTCCTTACTAGCAGACGATGGACTCAGTCGCTTAGGGCGCATCTATAGACACGTCCCATTGGTTATTAGCGCATACAGGAAATATTATGGTACGTTGTTTGCTCCAGTGTTCAGCGTATGAGTATGACTCATCGTGCTCCTTGTTCCTCCTCTCGCACAACTCCTTCCTATCGTTGATATCCTCCAGTAGCCACTTCGTCCTGTCACAGAGTCTGACTCCAGGATATCTTCTACTCTGCAGAACAGCGACGGAATGCCGCCAAATTCAAGGCTATGGGTGGATTATGAAAGCATATACTCTGCTGACGCACTCGATATCTTCGAACTCGGACTGTCATAGCGCTTCAGGCTCGTCCAGTGTCAACCCAGCCACAAACGTCGTCCTGCGTTGTCCCATTTGCGACAATGCGATTGTCATGACCATTGACAACGTAACAATTCTTACCTCCAAGGCCTTTTGAGTTGAGTGAAACTGAGTTCTTTCTCCCTTTTTTTGGTGGTAACTAAACACTCAGTAGGGCATCACTACCCATCAAACATTTCGGGCCATGGAATTGAGAGTTATATTCGGAGATGGAAGGTTCATAGGTTTCCTTCTTGTTGTAAATCATGTATGTCATCGTTAATCATGCTACTGAGGAGGTTATAGAGTCATAGTGTTTGAATGTGGCATGACTTGAGGATGTCCACCCTATGCTGATGGTCATGCAGACGATGCTACTAGCACACAGACTTAGAAGCTTATCTCTCCTGCTAGCACACTCTAACGTGGACGACTGTGACACGGATCTCATTCCGTTGGCTTCACGTTCGTGGGACAACCATCAGTGTACTCCAAGTATTTTTTCTCTTCGAACTAGCCCACTACTTTATCTGGAACACGTATGCATGACAGATCCTCAGAAGCATGGCAAGAAAGCTGTCGCGCGAGTAATGTATCAAGCTGGGTGTGTTTGGTTGGCCGGTTTAGGCAGTCGCGGCACGTGACTTCGTAGAGTGGTACTGCTGGCTCTTCTGCCACCTCGCGATCCAGACGTCAAGGAGCACCTCGCCTCACTGGGCACCCTCGCCGCTCTTTCATCGCATTTTTCTGCACGTCCACTGGTCCCATACGTGCCGGAACATGGGCGCCACCCTGGCACACGCCCAGCTCCACTACCTCTCCCTGTGAGGTCCTAGCACCGCGCCTTCTCCTGCTGGGCCCCGGGGGGCTCACTGCATACGCCACTACGCCGTAGGTGCCTTCTGTTTGGGTATCACAGTTCGTCCCAGCGCAGCCGTGGTTCGTGCCGGAAAGCCCTCCGGGGCTTTCGCCCACACCCCCTTGTCACGTCGCACCGACGTGACACCGACCGCACGCCATCGCCACCAGAGTGTCGAATGTGCATGGGTTTATGATCATGTCCTCAGGATGTGGTTTCGACATTTACTGGGCTGTAGCTGTACGAGTGACCGGTGCTCTGAGTGGATTTTTGTTTTCGACCCGCGAGCTGATTGGACACATGTTCAAATCACTCAAATTGGCGCAAAGAATAGAACTAATGCGGCATGACTTTACCCCTAGCTGTTCCTCTCTTCGTGGCCCTTTCTCCTTCATGACGTCGATACAACAAAATCTGATTTGGAAATATCGTATGCTCTAGTGACAGAGATGTAGGGTTGATACTACAGGGTTTTTCCCTCTTTATATAGTGCCTTCAGTGCTTCCGGTATGCGATGCCCAGCATGAACGGTGACTAGTTCCTGGCTGTAATATCTTCGGCTTGGGACACGCATGAAACGAGACTCTGGTGCTATATTACTATCGCTACGCCAAGTTTGTCTTACCACCTCAAACCAGCTCAACCTCACTCCAAGACTCGCTTGTGGCTGTCTTTTGCTCAATGCGGGAAAGCCAATTAGTTGAATCCTTCGCGTTTTGTTCACAGCTCATGATATCGGATCCAGACATCATCGGTCATCACCGTCCTACTAGTAGTTGCCCAAAGGGATAAATTTAGAGTTGTTGCCTCTACACAGTAAAGGTCAGGTAACCGCCATATGAAGGTATCATGGTAGAAAGTACTGGACACTGGCCTATGCCCACCTACTCTAGCTGAATCGTCCAAACATCCATCGACGTCTCGCTGTCCTCCAACTCCTCGTTCCGCTCGACATCCGCGAACACAATCGTCGTTTCTCTACCAGACGACAAGCCGAACCCAGTATCGTTCCTGCCCTCACGTCGACCTGCAGCATCGCGCGCGTACAACTCCCGTACGCTCATGATGAATCGAGGCGATAAAACGTATACTGGAACATATTCCAGGAGGAGTAAAGGCAGTAGCTGCCAGCCTCCCATTGGAGTCTTTCCATACACACTCAACGCGCTGATGAGGGTATGGAGGAAGATGCTGTAACGAACAGTGACCATTAGCTCACTTAGTAATTTGTTGTTTTTCGCAAGTTTGGATGGCAGCAGAGGATGAGACGGAAACGTACGCAAGAAAGTAGATGATGTTCTGCTTGACGAGCAAGCCCATGTACCGACTGAATTGCCACTCCTTGGTTATGCGGTACATGTCGATGGACTGTCTCACGAGCTGGGTAATCGCGAGGAAGCACACCGCTGCACTACGTATGATTTGCAAAATGGCAAGCTCACCCGTCCAAACAGGTGGGGTATTTAACACAACACAAAACGAGAATTTCAGTGGTTGTATAGTAACCACTGTACGATGACCAACATAGGGTATAACAGACAGCTGATTAGTGCGACGTCTCACTCGTCTAGCCAGCATCTACATACCTGACGTGTTCTTCAGATCGTTGCTAATGATCATCTCGAGGATGAACGAAAGGATTTCCAGAAACAATAATGTAAGGAGAATGCTGAGGACTATTCTCGATCGATGATACATTGCCCATACGCGGAGGATCATCATGACTGCGAATACCATTACAATTTGTTTGTCCAAAAATGAACTACAACTCACAATCGGCTGCACCACAAAAGAGAAGGAACGACCATAAGTCAATGATATGGATAATTTTACCTTAGAAGCACTCATGATAAGAATAAGCAGGGAAGGCTAAAGGTGCGTCCTTACACCTGTTTGATAAATATCGGTTGTATTAGGTGTGAGTCCCGATAATGAGAGTGGAACAAAGACGTACATCTATCAATGACAGTTCAGTACGCTCTATTGATCTGTGTTGGAGGAAAAATACCTTTGCAGAGCCACTGAAGGAGCTAACGCCTAATCGCGATGGGGCCACAGTGAAATTGACGTTACATTCAAACGTCGCACGTACCAAGAGAAGAAGTTCTGACAGACCATTCGTTAATATTTAGTGTGTCTTACAACAACCATGGACTCACACGAGATTGCAAAGACCACCATAACGAACCTAAAACGATACTTTATAAGATCCAAGTCACGACTCCACTAGGAGGTCTAATGCATACGAGAATGAACAGTGTTGACACCCATGTCCAGGGTTTGGCCTTGTGGTTTTATAAGGAACATGTCACTTTGATGGATAGGCGTCTGCTAACCCAGATATATTCAATCTATGCGGATTCAGATCAGTGAGGAAGACTTTATGTGTAATGACTGGGAATATGTAATGTCATACCTCATTGGTGAATGTAAGGACTGACCATTCATAAGTTGATGATACTACAGGAATAGATCCGATGGCTCACCATAATCATATCCAACGGCAGTAATTATAGCGACTGCGAACAGAATCGTGATGTTGCTCTCCCATGGTTAAGAAAAAGCATACCGTTAACATAGTTGTTCTGCTGAAGGCTTGTCAGCGCAGATTGTAACACAGAAGACGTGCTAGTCATATGACAGTAAGAGGTGGTTGCAAGTGCGGTGGACACTGGAAAGTAGTGTTGCTAGGAGAACACTGAAGGACGCCACTCTATTAGAGAAGAGTTTGATGAGTTTATATATATATAAACGTGTTTTGTGGTGTCGTTAGAGAAGTAACTAAAGTCCATCAAACCATGTCATCCATGATGCGCAGGATGGCGATTGGGACACCGCCGCCAACGCCAGGAATGTTGGTGGCGACTTCAAAGTTCGGAAGCAAAACGTTGGCCACCGAAATTCATAGATCCTCGACCTCGAATGGAAATGGAATCAGCATGCTAGCCAGCGTGCCAGTGTCAACACATAGGCTTGGATCATGCTTTTTAATGTGTGAGTGATATATCGTTGAAGTGATCATACGGACCACAATGGCGACCCACCACACCAGTGCCAGGCTGTGCAGTATTGCCGAGAGTCTAGTTTAACCCTATTTGTGTTGGCACAACGCCAGTACGTATACCCTACGCTTATCTTCTGACCAATTCCTCGTAAACGCCACCGCCATGGAGTGCCGTTTTGGTTTATACTTTTTGTACAACTCCAGCATGCGGCAGGAGATAGACAGGAGAGTTTTGAATATTATTGTACTTTCTTCGCCATATCGTGACTGGCATGTAGCAATACTCGGACTGCCCGAGTCAAAGATCACCGACATCGTGACACACCTGGCATGGTACACTCCCCGTCTGTGGAGAACGTGACTCTTTACGGTACGTTACCCGTTACTGGCTGCGAGACATTTTGATGGATTGGGCAGGTGCTCGCGTTAACCCAGCTATGTCTTGTCACTACGTGGTCGACGATGTGGCCGGATAGCATGTAGTTGTGAAGCTCTGTGGGACAACTGTTCAATGTTTCATGTTTCAAGCAAGGAAAACCACATGGGAGGTTTACTCCCTCTCGTGCCCTTACCAGCAGAACCTGCTAGTTAAGTTTCATGAGTCCCTTCATTCGCTCGCCTTACGGATTTATTTCCCTTCAACTTCAAGTTCTCCGCTCAACTGTTGTAGCATCGGTCCCAGAAAACGCAACAACATCAAAGATCGACATGTCTTACAGGTGGTCGACGGTCAGTGGGACTCGTGGACATCACATTCCTACTGCTAGCTCACATAAATCACGAGATGACAAACACAGTGTAACACTCACCGCCAGACCACTAGGTGCGCAGGTCTAGAAGGCGTTCGGTCTCTGAACACTCAAGATGGGAGATAATGCTTCCTCGTTGTCATCCTTATTGTTAAGAGATAGGTGGGTAGCATTTGCGCATCTTCGGATTTCCAATGTGCTTTTGCACCTTGTATGTAGCTATTACTTCACGTGCGTTCGGTTAATTTGCTCGGCTTGATGGAACAGTTTCTTAAGGACGTTCGCAGATGCCCGGCTTGTGGTGCGGATCACAAAGCTGATATTTGCCTTGACGAACTATACTAACCCGAAGCAGATTGGTTGTAGGTCCATTCGTCAAGTTATGCCCAGACCCATCAACAAAGGTGTGCAGCACCACAGCCTAGGTGGGATGGGTTTCAGCTGGACAAGCTGGCCATATACCTGCATGACAGACTGCACGTATCGTCACTTCATTTTGTCTTACTCCTGTGGTGACGAATACTGTCCTATCAAACAAAACGGACCAGACGCGGCACGTTGATCTTGGTGTTGAGTCCAAACCGTGATCCCCAGGAATGCGCGACCGCAAACAGAGTTAGCACTTATGTACAGGTGAGACATTAATGTGCGCCATCATGTGCTTGTGCTCGCCTTTGTGCGACTGTCGACGTATGCATGTATCGCCATCTTGCTGTGATAGCACTTTACCCTCCTTTTCAATGCATGTGTTTACCGACGCTGTTTGGTCCCGGTCTCATCAACATTGTAGAGGAATCGAGTGGGATTCAATTGTTTTATCCACCAAACAACAGCCATCACCGTATTCATGTCCAGTGAACGCTAATCAGCTCACCGAGCCATTAGCTCTGCACCAGTAAATTAGGCACTGCTTGTCATAACGCCGGGATCCAGACATCGACAATACTCTATTTACCCTCGAAATGATAAATATGGGTATTTCTACCCTGACACACACGAGCACCGCATAAAGACCAGCTAAAACGTCATATAGCCAAAAAAAATGGATGTGATAAGGGGTACCGAACAATTGTCCTTCCCACTTACACTGGCTAAGTTGTCATGGCCTCCATCGGGACCTCCTCGACGTCCTCCAGCCCCTCCTCCCAAATATCCGCGAATATTATCGTCCCGCCAACATCGCGGGTGGATAGTGACAAGCCAAACCCGGTATCGATCCCAGTCCCACATTGAGGATTACCGGCGCTAAGCTCCCGTATGCTGAGCATGAATCGAGGGGTTAAAGTGTACATGGGCACAAGTTTCAGGACGAGTAACACCAATAGCTCCCATCCTCCTGTTGGAATTTTTCCATATGCACCCAAGACCCCGATGAGGGTATACAGAAAGACACTGCAATGAACAGTTACCGTTAGCTTCGTTGATGGTTTGTGTTGTCACACACAGCCATGGGCAGAGCAGAACGGGATGTAATAGGGACGTACGCAAGAAAGTAGATGATTTCCTGCTTGACGAGCAAACTCGTGTACCGATTAATTTTCCACTCCTTTGCCATGCGATACACTGGAAGCGACTGTCTCACAGACTGAGTAATCACGAGAATGCACATCGCTACTCCACGTGTGACTTGCAACACGTTAACCACATTCGACCAAATAGGTGAGACGTGTTCCACATTGCATGATGAAAACTTCACTGTTTGGATGGTGATTACTGCATTATGACCAACAGTCAATGGCCTTCTAGTAAAAGTGCCATGCATTTAGCCAGTATCTACGTACCTGGCATGTTTATCAGATTCTTGGCCATGGTAATATCGAGGATGAAGAAAATGATCTCCAGGGAATAAACTGTCAGGAGAGTGGTGAGGATTACCCTGGAAAGACTATACATTGCCCACACGCGGAGGATCATCATGACTGCAGTCCCCATTAGAGTTTATTCTGTCCAAAAGTGAAGTCCGGAGTAACTCACGATCGGCAGCACCACAAAAGGGAACAAACGTCCATGACACGACAACATACATTATTTTACCTTGGAAGCACCCATGAGTTAAATAGATATGGAAAGTTTGCTGTGCATGTGCTCACAACTATTTGATAGATACCATTTGTATTAGCTACTCCTGATGATCAAGGTGGGGCAACTACACACATCTATAAATACATAATTCAGTAGTCCTAGCAATTTGCATTGGAGGAAAATACCTTTCCAGAGGCAGGAAATAAGCTAGTTCCCACTTGAGATGGGGTCAGTGTGATCAACATTGCATTTCCATAGGTGCTAAACATACCAAGAGAAGAAATTCTGATGAACCATTTGCATGACTTAAGAACATGTCTTCCAGCAACCACAGACTCACATGAGATTACAAAGACCAACATAACGAACCTATAATGATTCCTTGTATGAATCAGTCATCTCGATGTCTGAGAGTCTGATACACACAATGAAGAATAGTGTTGACACCCACGACCAAGGCTTCATCTATGCTCTTATCAGAGACATGACTTCTTGATATCCAACCATCTGCTGACCCAGATATATTCTATCTACACACGCTATCAGCGAGGAAAACCTTGCTGTGGAGTATGTGGAACCATACCTCATTTGAAAATGTAAGGACTGACAATGCATAAGTTAGTAATATGGCATTGGAATAGAACCTATTACCCACAGTAATCATATCCGACGGCAGTATTTATGGCTACTGCAACAAGGCTGTGATATCGATCTCCCATGACAAAGAAAAAGCATACAGTTAACATAGTTGTTCTGCTGAAGGCTCATCAGTGTGAACTGTAGTACAGAAGACATGGTCTTGACGACGCGGCGTGCGCTGTTAGGGGACAATCGCAAGTGCAGCAGACAAGGAAATGGTGTTCACTGGCAGGGGACAGCTGAGGGAACTATCCCTTGAAATGTGGCGGAATGGCAGGTTTATATGAAGCAAACATAGTTTGGGGATGTTGATAGAGATGGAGGTCCCTTTTATCAAAGCTGTAACGCGTACGATGGCGCTAGTGGCATGTGGCTGCTAGCGGTGTCAAAGAACGTGGACACACCTTTGCAATAGTAGAAGCAGTACGTTATATCACTTCTAGAACTAGTAATTTCGGAACGTGCATGAATCGTGCCAATGGAAATGGTATTGGCATGCCTAGCATATTCCCGTTCATATTTATTGGAGTTATGCGTTGAATCAAAGGTCCACTTGGCTAACAAACAATTCCAAACCACCTCGTCACAAAAGTTGCAGATTTCTGAAAATTACGCCCGTCACCCGCTAGGCCCGCGTGGTATGATACTTGTCCGTTCCGAGTTCGGACGAGCGTGATCGATACTCAGATTTTAGCACCCAGTATTCGACATTTCAACACTCAGCAATCCTGGTGAAAATTTGACATGGCAGTCGAGTCAACTCCAGACAGTCATCGTTATGATTTGTTTGAGTTTTATTCGTTGGTAAGTTTATCTACAGATAAATCCTGTCGGCCGAACTCATAGTTACGATCTGGCATAAATCTGGCATATGTGCAGCCACTCCTTGAACTTATGCCAGGCGGAACTGTAGCACGAAAGACATTCCTAGTGAAAGCTATTTGGCCGTTGAGTCAGTGCCAGACTATTGTCGTTATCAGGTATACGAATGCCGGTTTGTTGGCATCTCTGTTCATGTTCAACCGCCAGGCAGGGCTACGGTTCCATGGATTTCAGCCGACAGGATGTCAGGGTACAGTCACCGCCCTGAACTTAGCCCAATTTGCATTGACGGAACGTTTAAACTTACTGTACACTGCCCACCAACCATTTTCCCATGATACCCTGCAAGTGAGAGTCGCACCGCCGATTACCCGCCAGGAAGGATGTCCTTTTTCTTTCCTCCCAGTCCGTGCGGTGTTCTGATTTGAACTATAACCAGCCCGTAGGCACTCCAGAGACCATTCTGTAGCCTGATGCTCTATATCGCGATGTAGACGAGGTTCGGTGTCCTCGTCACCCATCGGCCATCATCACGGGAGACTGTTCAACCCTAGCAGCTAGTAAGTCAGGACGCTATGTGTCAGTGATGAGCAGTCCTGACGGTAGATTATATTAGCGCCTGACATTCTGACATGTTGAATTGCATCTACGCCGGCCTATGCCGTCTCTAGCGCACCCGCTGTCCAGTGTCCGAGACTGTACAGGTATGTGCTTTCCCTCCGATGCCATGATACCTCCCTCCAATATGCCGATCAGATTCGACCGCAATTGGCTTGCCCTGCATCGTCAACTGTCCAATCGAGTGCGCAAGGGTCTCACCCATCTTAACCTGAGGTACATCTCCTCGTCTCCCCAAGTAAATACCAGACTTGGTCATTCAATTTTGATACCCTAGATCCGTTCAAGGTCGAAATCGCCGAGTTCTTCGTCAGGCTCGTGACTCTGTGCAGTTCGTTTTGTTCCATACACAACGTATAGACGGTTGTCAGCCATGTATGTTGCGGCAATGCAAGAGACGTGAAACAACATATAGACGTTCTAATCTACGTAACGAGCTATATAGTTGCCGTAACTTGACGGTATGGTATCACACTAGGATTCCGGTGATTCTCTGGTAACGCGCTCCCTGTTCTCGGTCCTCATGATCACCTGGGGATGGACCCGGCGCACTATCTCCCTATGCTCTCTTTTCCTCCTCCTTACTCACATCCTCTAGTTACGCCTCAGCGAAGTCTAAGATAAATCTAATACGACAGTACCACTGGCAACATCAACCAGGATTCAAGGGATTTACAGGGAGGGAAAGTAAACTGAAATGACCGTATGCAGTCTGGCGCGGTGGACATGATTCTCCAACGTTGATCCATGTCAACGGAACAATCCAAGGTCCAAAGACAGCGCAGGAACGAACAGCTCCTGACTGATTAAAGCTCACTACAGCACGTCTGGCATCCGCACGCCGGAAACTAGGTCGGTCCAACGGCATGTCCTCCTGTATCTGGGCTCTAATGATACTATCCGCAGTGACCTTTCCATATTCCACCATATTGTGGCGAGTCGGTGTGAACAACAAGCGCTCGATGGTTGTCTGAGGTGAATAATCGGTTGTAGAGCTTGCTCCTCGACGTCAGTGTGCGGTATGGATGAATGAGATACGAGTAGCGTTGCATCTCATGGCACCGGGGTACAATACAGAGTTCCTGAACGGAGTGGACTGATTATTCCTGTCTTTTGCAGAAGTGGTTGGTTCTATGTCTTCAACGACTGCAGGTCAAGAAGGTCTAAGGAGGAACCAGAGTCGGTCTGTTGTTGTAACGTCTACAATCTCCAGAGGCATCCGTCTCCACGCATAAGACAGGCCCTCGCACATTACGAGTCATTGCATGCATGGTTGTCGAAAATGTCAGCAGTGGTGCCCGTCGTGTAGTAGTACACTATGGACGCGCCTGGACAAGATAATATATCGAGTTCGAATGGACCGTAGCGATGAGGTGGTCTATATGCGATATGGCATCATCGTGCACCCCGCCGATGGGCAGAATGACCGCTTAAATGAAATAAACAGCCGATGGGGAGGAAGGTCCGTCACATACGGAATACACACCTCGATCAAAGCATCTACGCCATGGGGATGACAATACTTGAATGTCAAATGGAAAACCTGACAACTGTCTTCCTTTTGTCTCCTACCAATAAGTACTAGATTATTTGCAATATAGCCAATAACAAAGGTCTAACTCTGATCAATGGAGCTCAATAATTTCGAGTGAGCATGAAGAATGGGAGAGTATACAAGGGCTCACGCGTCCAGCATTATCAATCGCTCAGTCCTACTGTCGCAGATGAATTCATACGAGCGCTTGGTTGGCGAGAGGATGATAGCCAAAATCAGTAATCACTCTGGTCAGTATGTCATCGTATCTGCGGGCTGGTCCTGCTCCCAGGAATCGACAGTAGTGTCGGCGATGTCGATGAATTATATCTGATGCAAAGCAGTAAAGACGAATAGATTGGAGGGGAACAGTCAATACGTGCAGCAAAACAAGATAGTGGCAGCCTGACAGGATGTCGCCAAGATTTTCCATGGTAGTCTTACCGTCACTTCCAGCAATTACGAGACACAGGTCGCCTGGAAAGAGTGTGCAACGGAACATATGTTTTGAGAGTATTCGATGATTCCAAGTTGTGCGTGGGTTGACGAGTCCCAAAACGTGAGGGTCCAGTATGTAGCGTGCGCGATAGATTCGCCATGATATGGTAAAGCAATTTGTATCACGAACTGGCCATTCTGAGAACGCCGACCCGGTTTACGCTTCGGATTGCTTGACTGTGCTGTCTGAGCTGTTAACCCGACCGTAGAAGACTAGTGTCGTAGGAGGCAGGCTTTCGTAATATCACGCTTGACGCGCTTCGTCCCCATTGAAAACGTTACGGCGGCTAACAAAAATCAGTGGAAAAGTTGACACAAAATGTTTGCCCTCGGGTGATCCCGAGAAAGGACCCCAGATGTAACCCTAGTAAATTTGTATAGTCAATGCGCTCCGTCCGCGTCCGCTTGCCACCCATCCCGCCCGTCCTCGTTCGAGCTCCCTGCCCGTCCAGCTTCAAGTGCAACCCGCTCACCTCAACCTCTGTCCGTGTCATTTTTGGCTCTGCTACTCGTCTCATGCCCTGTCCATGTCAATTCAGATGCTACTGCTCACCTCGTGTCTTGTCCTGTCCGGTTTCGAGCGCAACCGCTCACCTCGCGCCCCGCTCACGTCGTTTCAAGCACCACCGCTGGTCGCCCGCCCTGCCCATCCTTGTTCGAGCATCACCACCCAACTTTTCTGTCAAAAACACACCTGTAATTGTAGTCTCCTTGCAGTCAAAAAATCCTTGACTTATGTGTGAGTATCTACCTGACCTGTACCCTTCATTCGTATAGCTTGTCTCGTGTAGAATAAATTTGTATTTTTTGTATCTAATACATAAATCATTGTCTACATGAATACAGGACAAGGGTGCAGGGCGAGTGATGAGCAATTGTGCTCGAAATAGCCACAGGCAGGATGGGAGGTGAGTGGTGGTGCTCGAAGTAACACAGGTGGGCACAAGCTAAATGGTTGCATTCGAAACTGGGCAGGGGCACAAGGCGAACAGTGATAAGTGATGCTCGAACAGTGGGCAGGGCAGGCGACAAGCAGCGGGGCTCGAAACGACACAGGTGAAGCACGAGGTAAGCGGTTGTGCTCAAAACAGGACAGGACAAGACACGAGGTGAGCGCTCGAGCTGCGGCACTTGAAATAACATGGATGGAGCACGAGGTGAGCGGGTTGCACTTGAAGCTGGACGGGCAGGGAGCTCGAACGAGGACGGGCGGGATGGGTGGCAAGCGGACGCGGACGAAGCGCATTGACTACTATACAAATTTACTAGGGTTACATCTGGGGTCCTTTCTTGGGATCACCCGAGGGCAAACATTTTGTGTCAACTTTTCCACCGACTTTTGTTAGCCGCTATAATGAACTTCTACCATGATTACCTATTTGCACCCGTAGTCATCACCGCATAACTTTTTTTGTTTTCTATACTCTTACATTAGTGTCAGGATATAGTTCAGCTATCGAGTGCGAGTTAGTAGGCTTTGAATAGATATCCACAGAGCCAGTGAGTATTGTTATCCTCGTGTATGAAGACCAGGTAAACTATCGTGTGATGGGCTATCACGGCAGAAAGTACTGTACACTGTCGCATTTTCACCTACCCCAACTGAATCGTTTCACTATCTGTAGGTATCTCCTGCAAGCTCTCAAATCCCTCGTCCTGCATAACATCCGCGAACACGATCGCCGTCCCGCCAGCATTCCGCACAGACGACGAGAGGCCGAACCCAGTGTCGACCTCTTCGCCGCGAGCATCCCGCGCATACAACTCGCGCGTGCTCATGATGAACCGAGGGATCAGAGTAAACATGGGCACATACTGTATGACGTTCAACAGCATCAGCAGCCACCCTCCCTTTGGAAGCTTTCCAGAGGCAGCCAATACGCTGACGATGTTGGCCATCCTGAGAAAGGTACTATAACGGAGATCCATCATTAGCCTGATTGTGGTCCCATTTGTTTGCTGGGTTGGGTAGCGGAAGACGAAGAGAAAGGACGAAATGGTACGTACACAAGGAAGTATAAGATGCCTTGCTTGACGAGCAACTTCATGTATTTATTGAATTGCCATTGTCTCGTCACGCGGTACATCTGAAGTGACTGCCTCACGAATTGGACAATCGCGAGGACACACATCGTTGTACCATTCGTCATTTGCAAAATAGCGTCAGCTTCCGTCGAAATGGGTGAAGCTGGTGCCACGAGGCAATTGAAGATGTCAAGTGTCTGGATAGTGGACGCTGAGTGACGGTAATGGGTAGCTAGTTAGCGCGGCATATCTTACATTCGACAAGCTTCTACATACCCTGCACATTCTTTGGATCACTGTAGATGGCAGTAGTAATGACAGTGGAGATGATTTCTGAGGAAAATAATGCAAGGAGAATGCCGAGGATTATCCTCGATCGACTATACATTGCCCACACACGGAGGAGCATCACAACTGCATTCAGTATTAGTTTGCTTTCTGGGGAGTGATCGACGCAGCTCACAGTCTGCAGCACCGAAAAACGAGCAGAATGCCCAGTTATTGATGATAGCCACGACTTGACCTAAGAAACATCGTGAATAACGTAGAGGAAAATCCTTGTGAGTGTACAAACAACTGTTTTATACTCGTCAGCTATGTTAGGAGTTCTGGACAATGAGGGCAGGATGAAAACATACGCCTATGGGTAAATGCTTTGGTATGCTCATTAGCCTTCGTGTCCGAGGAAACATACCTTTGCAGGACCAGGTAGGAAGCTACTTCTTACTTAGGATAGGGTCACGTTCAATCGACCTCATTTAAGTGCTAAACATACCGAGAGCAGAAATACTGATGAACCATCTCGGGTTAGCAATCAAGATCTATCTTACACATAACCATGGGCTTACATGAGGCTGTAAAGTCCAAAATAACGAACCTGTAACAGCGGTTTGCTTGCTTCAGTTCACGGCAATGCCGGAGGATCGATACACACGACGATGAACAATGCCGAGACCCGGGTCCAGGGTTTGTTCTGTTGTCTTATCAGAAACATGTGAGTCTCCGGTAAGGAATTGTCTGCCGACCCAGATGTATTCTATCTACACAGATTATCAGTGAGGGAAACCATATGTGGGGGTGTGTAGCAAGTACTTCATTCGATAATGTAAGGACTGACAATATACAGGTCAGTATATTATACTGCGGCCGGACCCAAAACTCACTGTAATCATATCCGACGGCAGTAAGCATAACAACTGCGGGAGAGTTGTGATACTGTAACTGATCATCCAGGAGAAAGAGCATACGAGCCAGATAGTCGTTCCGCAGCAGATTGGTCAGAGTGGACTGTAGCGCGGTAGACATGGTCCTCGTGGATGTTGGTGAAAGACAGTCCAGAACACAGCAGACGGGAACAGGAAATACAGATTCCAAAGTGACAAACCAACACGATTATAAGAGAGGAGAGGTTCATCATGCCATAATCATGCTGTGCGTGCCAATGCACTGGCACTGATATTTTTGGCGTTGGCGCACCGAGTCCGTGTAACGAAATCCACAATTCTTACACAGCTTAGAGCGACCACCTGGCCCAGAGCAGTTTGTTACGTTGTGTTTCTGATTTTCTGAATACTTTCACCAGCCTACGCGAGGCCTGAACGCTGCTTAACGAGGACTCTGATTGGACCGCAGCACCGTTGTACGGCACTTTCCATTTATGTCCTGCTGGGCCAGCACTTGCCCAACGCTTACTGTCATTCGGAATCATGCAATGATCACCATAATGTACTAGAGGTCCTGTACATACTATTATCGTGTGCAACATTTAAATTTGAACGTTCAATGCCCAGCACTTACTTTGGGGCCCAGTAGTCAGATCGGCTCAAACCACCGTTCCACGGGCCAGGCGGAGCAACACTGTCGCATGAGAACACTCATGATTATGTTGGTGAATGTGTCACAAGACAAATTTGTATACTCCACTACCTCAGCCTATCAACCTGAAAGCTTGGGTTGTAACCGTATCATCTTGTCAGAGTCTTTAGCCAGTCTTACCCATGATATTTCTTGACGAACCCAATTATATTGCTATCCTTCAACACCTCAAGACAGTAGACGAGGGGCCCTACTCAATTCCTTTCGCCGAGTCAGTCTTGTCATTCGCACGACGCAGTCGGACCTCCGTTTTGAGGAACTGGCAACGCGCTTGTTTACCGGTACTTCGTGGGTATTCATAACGTCAATCTTCGAATGTGTCAGCAGTTATGACCGTCACGACCGTCGATTTTTCTTGCAGTCTCGAAACGTTGCACACTGTGATCTTTCACAATACCTTCTGACCACAGCCGTAATAAGTGTCGAACCAAACGTACTTTCTGATAATACCCGAAGATGTGATAGTCCAAGTTCGGCTCGACTTGAGGCATGGGTTTTCTGCTCTCTCTCGCGTGCTGCCAACTATCAAAATACACCTAATAGTAAGTACATATTCCATACCCTTGAAATCTAACTCAACTCTAACAATTTCAGACTGGCCGACTCGCCATTTAGAAGTGAGTTAGGCTGGAAGATTCGTACTCAGTGCCGACGTGTGGTCCAAAACCGACGTTACTATCACTTGACCAGAGTTGCAAAATCGAAACAGCCCATGCAATTACATGTGTCCACATGTCTAAAATAAATATAAAAATTATATGGAATGATAGCTATACATGCATAGAGAAACTTCCAACAAAAAGGATCTCTGGAAATGGAGAATTGGACTTGCCAGACGGATGCCGGTGTAGGGTGCAAAAGTGACCTGGAGTTGCAAAATTTCCCATGTGCAAAGGAGAGGTGTGTCACACCTTGTTACGCGGTAAATTAATCTCCGATGTGCCATGTGAATGAAAGTAGCGTCAGGGGACAGACTTTTTTGTAAGTCCGCCGTGCGTGCCAGAGGTGCCGTTGCTGCCGAAACATGCTCCGCTTGCATTCCGTCAGGTCAGCTTGCTGTCACACTTTCTGCATGACTGACTTCGAGATGCTGCATAGTCTGGCAACACAGTCAGAATCACCTCAAACATGACTAGCAGCTTGTTTATAATGTAGAGTTTTTTTTCGGGATTTTTTTTGCTTGAATTAATGTGTTGCCCTGACACACATAACTGAAAATACTCGTGCAAAAGCTATAAATGATGTGCTGGGAGACAAAGACACAATCTCTTGCCCCCCCAAAAAAATACAATGAGGTTGATCTATCATAGTCCATACTAGATTCATCAGCTCAAGGTTAAATTTGCAATGTTGGGTGAGCTAGGTATGATTTTGCAACTCTGGGTCATTTTGCAACTCTGGTCAAGTGATAGTATATTTGACGAAGCACACTCATCCAAGGCTGTTCGATCAAATTGACTGCAGGGCCATGCCTCCAGGGTTCATTTTAATCTGCAACAACCGTATCTGACGCCAAAGCCTATGCATATAGTTGGAAACAGAACTGAGGCTCATCATCTGAAGATGACACCACAATACCAGCGGGATGACACACCGAGGTCCGGGGGATGTTCAAATTGCTGCCGTCGTTCACTACTGTCTTGTCTATACCCCAGACAACGAATTTATTTACTCTAACACACTCGCTCGTGGTGTGACGACTTGCAAGAGAGTCGCCGTGTGCTACGAGTAGCTGAGGGGATTGCAGTTGGCAGCACAGTGTAAACTAACTTGTGTCAAACTCCTCGATGCTCTCCAGCTCCCTGTTCCGCTCAACATCCGCGAACGTGATTGATCTGTCAGCATTGACACCGGACGACATACCGAACCCGGTGTCGATTCCCTCGCCATAGCTGCCTTGAACATCACGCGAGTACAACTCCCGAGTTCCCAGAATGAATCGAGGCGTTAATGTGAATACGGGCACATAATTCAGGATGAGCATTGGTATCTGTTGCCATCCTGTGGTCGGGTACTTTCCCCATGCAGCCAAGATGTCCATGAGATTAAATAGAAAGAGGCTAAGATGGAAAGCTATGAGTCAGCTTGGTCGATAATTGGCTCACTTGCAGGTGGACGACAGTAAATCAGAAGAAATGGAATCAAGACGTACGCAAAAAAGTAGAGGATACCCTGCTTGAGGAGTAAGTTCATATACCGATCGGGTTGCCACAGGTTCGTTGCGCGATACATCTGGAGTGACTGCCTGACGAACTGTGTAATTGCCAGCACGCACAGCGCTGCACCATGTGCAATTTGTAAAACGGCAGCCTCATTCGTCCAGATGGGTGTAGATACCGCCGGACAAAACGAAAAGTCACTTGTTTTGACGATGAGCGCTGTGCGATGAATATGGGTTCATAGTAAGCATCTGATCAATTCAACACACCGTTCATTTAGCTGGCATGTACTTACCCGACATATTCTTCGGATTACTATCAACAGCAGCAACAACGATGGAGGAAATGATTTCCAGTGAAAATAACAAAATAAGAGTGCAGAGTATTGGCCTCGATCGGTGATACATTGCCCACACACGGAGGGTCATTATGACTGTAGTCGCAGTCAGAGCTTGCCTTTTCCTGGAATGATCCGCACAACTCACAATCAGCCGCGCCAAGAAAGATATAAAATGCCCATGCATCAATTATATAGATTATTTCACCTTAGAAGTGCACATCAGTAGCTTGGGCAAAAAGGTTTCAAGCATGTGTCCTCACAACTATTTGACAAACGTCGGCTGTTTAGGGAAGCCTGGACAGTGGGGACAGAGCGAATACGTACGTCTGCGAATATACAATTCAGCACACTCCTTGGTCATCGAGTACATCGGAGCAAATACCTTTGCAGAGCTAGGTAAAAAGCTACTTCCCACTTGAAATGGAGTCACAGTTCGATAACACTCATACTTTAAGTGAACATACAGAGAGAACAAGTTCTAGTGAACCGATTCGAGTTAGCATTTGATATATGTATTACAGTAATCACACTCACATGAGATTTAAAAGACCGAAATAGCGAACCTTATAACAATGGTTAGCTAGCTCCAGGTCGTGACAGGATCCAGTTCAATACACACAAGAATGAACAGCGTTGACACATAGCCCCAGGGTTTACACTGCGGCGTCATCAAGAATATGTTGCATGAACAAATTATTGTCTGCTAACCCACACGTACTCAACCTGCGCGAGATGTCGGTGAGGCAAGCCATGTGAGTGAGGAAGTAGCATTATACCTCATTCGGAAGCGTGAGGACTGTCGGTATAAGAGTTGGTACATTGTACCGGAACAAAACTCATGGCTCACCATAATCATATCCGACGGCAGTCAGGACCACAACTGTGATAAAGCCGTAGTGCTGAGCGCCCATTGGCACAAGCAAGGGTAGTAGGCTTACTAGTCGCGTAGTCAGCTTGTTGAAGGCTAATTAACGCGGACTGTACTCCAGAAGACATCGTCTTGATCGATGTACACTATACCAACTGCGGCGGATGGGCGGAACTTGGTATTTCAGGCCAACAGCATAATCACATTTCGACAGGACAGACAGCCAATGCCGGATTTATAATAGGGCGATATTTGGTTTGCTGTGTTGCTTAAAATGGTGTTCCATCCTGCTGTTGGTACCTTTTGACAGCTGTGCATTGTAGTGCCGTAAAAAAAATAGGATAGGCTCAATAGTTCCTAGCAAGGTACGTTGCGCTCAAACCTGAGATGAAGAATCGCCGCCAGTAGAACATTCTATCAGACCAAGGCGCTGTAATTTTGCCCTGGCTACATGCACCACTGACAAAGAATCAGCTAATTATAGGACGTCAATGGTGATCGGTGCCAACCGATGTAAACCCTGAGCTTATACCGCTTGATTTTCATTGGCAGGATGTTCTATGAAAACTATACCGGGGTGCGCAGCTCTCTCTTGATCATCTTTCCCGTAGGCGCCAAGACTGCCATCGAGTTCTTCGACTTCGAAGACGCTCTACAGCTGGCCTGAATGTAGCTAGTGTTCCCTCGTTGGAGTCTTGAAGGCCCTGCCGTGCCCCCACGTAAATGGTTGCCTTTCTTGCCGGGTGGCGGTGTGCATCGATCCCACGTTGATCCCAGATGTCTTGGAATGACATTAACGATTGAAATTGGTCGACCGAGAACCCTGGCACACTTGAAGAACTGGCGCTCGATGTCCCATGTATAGTCCGGGCAGATCACAAAATCGGGTAAAGCCGAATAACGGAATTCTCCTTGCTGAAAGTATCCCCCATAGGGCCAGAAGTTGCTCATTCAAGTCCCGAGCCAACTCGGGACGGTCGCTGTTGCTATCCCGACAGTCGATGTCGTCAACAATGACCTCACATAGTATTGTATGCGCACAATACTGTCATGGGTTCTCGTGTTGAGTTCTTTGACTTCGTAAACTAACACAAAAATATTTCAGTGATTAACTCCAAGTCCGTCCAGAATCAAAAGGATCAGTTTGTCATTGTTTGGTGACTAATAACCCTGCTATAAACCACCATATCATTATGTATGATGGGCCATCATGAAAGAACGTACTAACCCGTGTCCCACTATGCCACCTGGGTCGTCACAGCCTCCATCGCTGGCCCCTCGACGCCCTCCAATCCCTCGCTCTGCCCAGTCATTGCGAACGCCATTGGCTCCCCAGACCACGACAAGCCGAACTTGGTGTCAATTCCTTCACGCCTACTCGAACATCACACGCATACAACTCCCGCGTGCTCAGGATGAACCCAGGAGCTAGAGTGTACATGAATACATATTCAAGGATGATCAACAGTATCACCTGCCCTCCTGTCGAAGTGGTTCCCGAGACGAGCAACATGTTGACGAGGTTAAATAGGAAGATACTATGACGGGAACCACAGTTAGTTCGGTTGGTTATGAACTTTGCGCAAGTCTCGATCTCATCCCCCTCTTATCGTACCCTCTGCTGCCATCCAAGTTAGCAGACAAAGAAGGAGAGTATGCATTGTTTGACGAGTAAATACACGTACCGGCTGAGCTGCCACCGCTTTATCGCGCGGCATATTTGAAGTGATTGCCCCACGAATTGGACGACTGTGAGCAAGCACATAGCCGCTCCATGCGTGATTTGCAAAATGATAGCCACGTTCGTCTACGCAGGTTCGGTGACCCGCAGCACGCAAAATGAAAGATCTAGTATTTGTGCAGTACTCGCCGTGAAGTGGTCAACGCGTGGGTGGCGGCGGTAGACAGCTGGTTAATTTAGTATAGTATTTATTCGGCTAGCGCGCACATACCAGGAAACTTCTTCGGATTGCTGTCAAACGTACAGATCGTGAGTATGGTGAAAATGATCTCCAAAGAAAATAACGAAAGGAGTGCGCCAAAGACGAGCCTCGATCTGTTGTACATCGCCCATACGCGGAGAATCATCACGACTGCAATCATCGGAGTTTGCATTCCAAGAGAATGAGATATGCAGTAACTCACAATCAGTGGCCCCCAGAAAGAGAAGGAATACCTATTCATTGAGGATACCAAGTATTTTGTCTTGGAAGCGTCCATGAACAGAGTACTTAGACATGCAAAGTTTCAAGTGGGTTGGGCCTACAACTGTTTAGCAGATATTGGTTGTATAGAGAACATAAGGACAGAACGAATACGTACGTCTATGGATAAACGTCTAGTAAGCTCGTCGGTCAACAGTGTCAGAGGTAAACATACCTTAGCAGGCCCAGGCAAGAAGCAACTTCCAACTTGGGGTGGAGTCACCGCTTGGTCAATCTCACAATTTGAATGTCAAACATACTAAGGGCAGAAATTCCGTTTGACCATTGTGATCAAACATTCAGCATACTTAAACAACCATGAACCCACACAAAACTGCAAAGATCAGAATAACGAATCTATATCAATAGTTAGCTCACTACAAGTCATGAACAAGTATTGAGAAGCTTCTCATACAGACGAAAATGAACAACGTCGACACCCAGGTCCAGGGTTTGCTCTGTGGACTTGTCGGGAACACACCACCTTGCTAAACAGTCACATCCGCTGACATAGATGTATGTATTCGATCTACACAGATTGTCAGTAAGAGAAACCTTTTGTAATGGAAAGAAGCATGTGGCATTATACCTCATTGGAAAACGTAAGGACTATCGAGTTACAAGTCGGTACATTGTATCAGACCGTAATCATATCCGACAGCGGTAAGAATAGCAGCTGCAATAAGGCTGTGATATCGATCTTCAACGATTAAGGATAAGCATACCAGTCACATAGTTATTCTGCAGAAGAGCGATCAGCGCGGACTGTAGCGACACAGAAGACATGATATGATCGATGGATATCACGAGCGCATCAGACAGTAACAGAACAACCCCGCCTTTTAAGGGCAGACCAAGGCGCCGAAAGTGGCGGAGTACGTTTCGTAACTACCACGCCATTGACATTGCGCTGATGCCGGACGCGACAGGATCCGACGGATAGTACGGAAGCTGCAAGTTTGTACCAAACACGTCATTTTCTCGAGCAAGTGTTCTGGAATGGGCCTGTACATACGTGACTCCTTGCGCCGGATTACCAGTTAATGGTTTGCAACCGTTGGAGTGCCTGGAACCAGATCTTGTGCTCTAGACTTCTGAACAAGGACTGTACCCTTGTACGGCACCACTCCCGAAATATCGGATATTTATCATCTAGGGCTGAGTCGACGCTCAGAATATTGATGTTGATGGCCCTCAGCGCGGGCAGGGGTCCTGGCGACCAGTTCGGCTACTAGTCACGAAGGGAACGAATGGCACATCTGCATGAGTTCATGTGTGCGATGATCAAAAGGAGGTTGGACAGTTCTTTGAGGAGTTCCACAGATCGTGAGATTTGTACCTGTGAGGCGTGAATGCATCACGCAACCCAAGCAGAATCCTGGTAGCTGCCAGTGAAGCACTGACCTCCGACGGGAGTTTCGTTGCTGAAATGTATGTAATTCCCACATTCCATCTAACTTATTGGGTGCTTGGAGTAAAGATATTTGCGCCTTGAGTGAAACCTTGCCTCTACAACGGCTACGGTAGTCGCAGGCTCAGAGTCGTCACAATCACAACGATACCATCCATTTCGGTCGCAGCTCTCAAGCCTGATTTGAATTGCGTCTGACAAGGCTCCTGGCATGACGCGCACACCCTCCTAAGCCCAGCCCCACGATCTTTGCACCAGGCGACCGCCTAAACCGACCCACCATGTCCGAGCCGAGACCTTCATACTGGAGTTCACAGCGTCTCTTCCAATCGCTCACCATAGATGCCAAGGCCGCCGTCATTGAGTTCATCGGGACGACCTTTTTCTTCCTTCTCGGTCTGGGCGGTATCCAAGCCGCAACTGGTGAATCGCTTCAAAGCGGGTCCATTATCGAGCATACGCTATACATCGCGACGTCCATGGGGTTTAGTCTCCTCGTCACCGCCTGGTTGTTCTACCGGGTCACTGGCGGACTGTTCAACCCGAACATCACACTTGCACTCTTCCTCGTCGGGGTTGTCGGTCCTGTCCGATTCGTCCTGTTCTGTATCGCTCAGATGGTGGGGGCGATTGCTGCATCGGCGATCGTATACGGTTTAACCCCCGGACCGCTCAGTGTCAAGTATGATTATCAAGCCGGATTGGCTGCAAGGGAGGTTGACCGTTTCATACCTTTCTAGCACGTTCTTGCAACAAGGGATAAATTCGGCCCAGGGTGTATTCATAGAGATGTTCATCACAACTGCATTGGTCATTGCAGTACTCATGTTGGCCGCCGAGAAACACTCTGCAACGCCGTTTGCTCCTGTAAGATGTTTTCCCTCTGTCTTTGACTCCCCAGCAGTTGACGGTGCATGGTATAGGTTGGCATTGGGTTGACGCTGTTTGTCGGACACCTGTGCGTTGATTACTTTGGCTTGACCACGGGGATATAAGACTCGTTTACCGTGGTTAGGTTCGCCGTTTTCTACACTGGTGCAAGCATGAACACCGCTCGTGCATTTGGTCCCGCGGTGGTCACTGGTTTCAATTTTCCAGGACGCTCCGAGCATTGGGTAGTACGTCCTGTTTTTGACCATCCTTATCTTGCCATTTGCCAATTTTATTCGTGTCTTAGTATTGGCTCGGTCCGTTTCTAGGCTCTCTGCTTGGAGTGGCATTCTATACACTGCTCAAGTCGTCAGTCACAGTTTCAGTACTGATCATAGGTCACGGTAATAACAAAACGCCATTAACCTTTATAGTATCAATTACTTGGAGTTGAATCCTGCGCAAGCATCGACTAGAGTTGAGGATTCCCCACCAAAGCCGACCATTTTCGCAACCGAGAGGGTAACAGAAGATACCGAGGCTTCCGGCAGTGCTGCGCCATTGTCAATTCCAAACGGACAGGGAAAGTCAAATGCAAAGTAGGCTGTCGCGCTTTAATGGTCGGCTAGATGTCTTGCTCTCGATTATGGGTCACCTCAGCGAGGTGACCATGATAAATGTCAGATTAACATGGCCTGTCGGTTCAAGGTTGGATGGTATCAGATTTGTGTTCTAGTGTTTTATAAAGTCTACTACAAGCTTCTTGAATTCATTGGGCCTGGAAACGGAAGATCGACATCACCAAGAGTATGCAATGTTACGAACTCTTACATCTCTGCGTGTACTATACGCAGGGTCAGCAGTAGTAGGCGTGCAACATGCATCGACTTACTCCAGTGTCCGGTATCAAGTTCTTCAATGGTACTCTCGGGAAAGAAGTTCTCTATGAGCGGCTTGTTGCGCCGGTTGATGAACCTGGTAGGCTGAGAAACACATACTTCTTGTTCAGAGATGCGACTTACTTGCTCTTCGACCCTTTGACAAATAGTGCGCGTCCATTCCACACTTGTTCGCCGGGAGCATAAGGGAATGACTCAATCTCCGCTCTCCCTTCTTTCAGTATATCTAATGGCACCTTGAACCTGAATGGTGATTGACTCGTGTTTAAGTTGGTCAACAAGAATGCGCGAACACTAGGATCCTGGGACACAGTGAATCTCAGAAAGGTGGTACGTGGGGAGATGGATACTTTTTCATATTTCTCTAAAATTTCGTTGGCCACCATACGAGAAGAAACATTGCCGGCCTCAATTTCCTCCATGCCTTGGATGTGTAAAACGGTGTCACCAGACGCTTTGGCGCGTACAGGGGCGATGTCCGACACGACAAGGTCCTTGAGAAGATCCGCAGGTGTTTCTGGGTTGAGAGCAAAGGTCATGGCGACTTTTCCGCCCCTTATGAACTGGCATGAGACTACGTCCACGCAAGGAGACGGTGAGCGTACATGGAATGTCCAAGAAGGGAGATATTCGATAAAGATAGTCTGCGGCAGAAATCAAGAACATCTGCAGCCATGTGGGTATAGGTCATGGGCCGAACGTGTGGGGAAGAACCGTGGTTACGGAGGTCCTGCACAGTTTCATGTCACTCCACGCGATTAATTGTAGTGGGAACCAGTGACTGCGCACAATGGTGTATACAGACCGTTGGAGATCTCGCGCGAATGCCTTGGAGAGCGATTGCCAATTCCGTTTGGAGCCGCTAAGACAACGCTTTCGATGAACGAGCCACACAGGAGAAGCACCAAGGAGATGCTCACAAAAATCCATGAAGAATAACGAAAGGCCGTTCAGTCTTGTTGCCATTTGGTGGAACGTACTCGTCGTACTTCAATTCAACCGAGGACACACCAGAGAACGCTCGTCCTGTTGTTCCCACTCAGCTTGGCATCAGCTACACGTCGGCAGGAAACTTACTAGCTAGGCATGTCTGAACGGACCAACCGAATCCATAAGCAGAATGCTTAGCACCGCGAGAGATCAGCGAAGACATCAACTTCAAGTCCACAGTGGGAAGGTATGGGGAAAGCAACCACACCTAAACAAATCACGTGCAAGCCCCACACGGCCGAACGATGCTGGAGGTCCTCAGATAAACTACTAATCCATAGATTACAAGGTACAATAGTGCTTAAGAACAGGGGTAACATAAGGGACTACTACTCGTCCCCTGTCATCGTCCCCCAACCGTCTCGTCTGACCTCTGTCCGACTGCGCGTCAGCTCTACAGGCTGTGTTTGAATTGCCGGTTGAGTAGCCGACGTGTTGTCGCGTACCACCTCAACCTTGTTCAAAGAATGGTCTCCGTGACCGTGTCGCCGGCAGGAAAGCCCATCTCCATCGCTCGTGGACTTCCAAGCCAGTTCGATATCCCAGTAAAAGACGTCCAGAACACGACAATACGTGATGTCAAGTTAGCTATTGCCAAAAAATTCCCTAGGGTAAGTCTGAGTCTAGTCTCAGTGTCAATGCTGCCAGACGTGACGCCGGTCGTCTTCCAGTTCTATCCTACGCGTCAAAAAATCACTCTGAAGGACAGCAAAAATGTCCTCAATGACGAGGTTAGACTGGTGGACGCGGGGGTTGTGGATGGGGGAGAGCTCGTCGTCAAGGACCTTGGCCACCAGATAAGTTGGAAGACGGTCTTTTTAGTCGAATACGTGAGTCTACACGTCAAGGTGGTCTCTTTGTGGATTGAACTGACGCCACTGGAAAGGCTGGCCCGCTTGTGATACACCCCATCTTTTACTATTTCCCTGAATACATCTGGGGTGGCCCCGTCTACCACAGCATGTTACAGCGGTTTGCATTCTCCGCCGCTCTTCTTTCCGATTCGCGCATTTACACGGCACATAGGTTCGTATATGCACTTGTCATGATCCATTTCGCAAAGCGCGAGCTCGAAACACTTTTGTGGGTCACCCGTCTATATTCACTCAAGTCAGACTAAGATCAGTTACCAGCATCCATCGCTTTTCTCATGATACGATGCCATTCATGAACATTTTCAAAAAGTGAGGATTCTTACTGCACCCTGCCGATCCCACTCATTTCCCTTGTATAGTTCAGCCCATTATCACATTGGTAGCGGTACGTATATATTGCATGATTTAGTAAAGTTCAGTGTTTACCCCAAAAACGTATGTAGGGCTCTTCCTCGCACTGGCAATCTACGGGCCGCAGTATTCTGCAATGTCCCCCTACATTCGTGGCACGCCCAGGGATGACCCTGTCTTCATTTGGGTCTGTACCGCAATTTGGGCAGTGAGTTCTATTTTCATTTTCTCATGGCCTCGGCTGTGTGTCTCATATCACCGCGCCAACAGTTCGCCGAGATATCCAATCTGATCACCCATATCACCCTCCGCAACCTTCGTTCAGCTGGGTCTCGCAAACGCGCCATTCCCCATGGATACGGTTTCTCGCTCGTGTCTTTCCCAAACTATTTCTTCGAGAGTCTTGCGTGGTTCGCCATTGCCTTTATGACAGGAAGCTGGACCGGTAAGGTGTCTTCCTCCATACGCCTAGACTCTTTTTAACAAAGAACATGAAGCTTATGGTTTCTTGGTTGTGGCCACCGGGCAGATGTACGTCTGGGCTGCGAAGAAACATGTTGCTTACAAGAAGGAGTTCGGAAGCGCTTATCCCAAGGGGAGGAAGGCCATGTTCCCCTTCATTGCTTAAGGCTGCAGATGCTATTGACACTACTAGTTTTGCGATGTCCGTCGTCGTCGGAGTCAGTGCTTATGCACAGATATATTTTGAAAACACTTAAGATGGCATGGACGTGCCGCAGCCGCTGGATTACGTGTGGGCGATAGTCATGGGAAGCGCCTTGCTATATGAGACATGAACGTGAACTATGGTTCTTGTCTTGATGACTAACGTACCCGTGATGAAACCACTAATCTCGTTCTCTTCTAGCTTACTAGCTCAAAAGTCGTACCTGCAACCCCATATTTGCCAGCGCAGACTGTCTCATCATCTACGCATCCAGAACAAGATCATTAAACGCCTCAGGCTGGACAAGGTGGCGGCGGCCTCGACATTCGCGAGAAATCGTTTGGACAGTGATCTTCAGTGGACAAGCTTGGAACGTTTTGACCCGGACATCGATTTGAGTGGTCAACCAGTGTAAAAAAAGGACTAAAATCACCGTGGGTTCACGTTCGAAATTTGTTGTTCTGCGTACGTTCAGCGGCGTTAATCCTACGTCCTCTTGCTAAGTTGGCACATCTTACAGAGAAAAGCATTGTTGAATCCAACGGGGGACTCCCTGGCCTATCATGCGCTTATCTTGACCAGCTTTGGGTCGTTGCCGCTAGCTCTAATTGTGCAGCAACCTTATTGGTTTCCGTGTTGCTGCTAACCAGTCTGAAACACTCTGAACCTTTGTAATCCTGCTTCCAACCTGACATGTAATTTGTTGAAGGTTCGTGGAGTTCACAACTCCGCTCTCGTTTTCAAAGGTACCTTTGTCTAGTTTTCTGAATTCAGTCCTCACGGCCTCAAGATTGAAGTTGTTGATACCAGCCAGACTTACCTATATCCGGTATTCGTTCAAGGTGAACAGGTAAACTTCGTACGTACATGCGGTGGTCGTCCGGGATCTCACCGCGTCTCGGCGCTACGCCCATACCAATGGGTATGATGGATTTGATACATAAGGTTGGGTTCCACTCTCATAAATGGTAGTGTGTCCTTTCAAAATTGAAATCTCATAAATCTCATTCCTACTTGCCTTTACCTCCTAACACACATCCATTAAGACCATGTCCTCTGAGCTACATTCCGCGCTGGAAAGTGTTCAGCAGAATGACTACGTCTTCAGTATGCTTATCCTCGCCTGTGGAAGATCAATATCACAATCTTTCTGTAGTTGCCATCCTTACTGCCGTCGTTGCATATGATTACGGTGAGCTATGCTAGTATGTGTTCGGTTCCAATGCAACATACTAACTTGGCATTGTCAGTCCTTGCGTTCTCAAAAGAGGTGCGATTAACATACCCTTGCCATTTCCACCATAATCCTCGGGATTTTCTTCACTAATAATTCATACAGATAGAATATATCTGAGTCAGTGGACACCAGTTTGTCAAGTCCGTCTGCTACTGATAAGACCATAGACAAAACCCTGGAGTTGGGTGTTAACACTGTTCATTGTTCTTCGTTGGTTCAGCTGAGAGTGAGATTCATTCCCCCAATTCAAAGTGCCGACACTGATGGCCGCTGCAATCCTGATGATCCTTCGTGTGTGGGCAATGTATAATTGCTCAAGACTGGTCCTCGGAGCTCTCCTGACGTTATATCTCCTGGAATCCATTTCCTCTATCTTTGGCACTGTCATCTACAGCGATCGGCGGAAGATGTCGGGTGAGTAGACGCCAGCTGAATAGGTCCTACGCTGCATTAACCAACTGTCTACTACTACTACCCCGTTTTGTTGGCCATCGCCAAGCGTCCACTGTCTTAAATACCTGACTTTTCAATTTGCGCGGCGGAATCCACTGCACGCATTTGGTTCAAAGTCGCCTGGGGGATAATTTTACCCAGCGTTGGCTTGAGCGGTGCAGCGATGTGTATCTTCGCGATCGTCCAGTTCATGAGGCAGTCGCTTCAGATGTATCGTGTGACAAGAGAGTAGCGACTCAATCAATACATGAGCTTGCTTGTCAAGCAGGGCATCCTTTATTTCCTCGTGTACGCCGTTCCAGTGATGCTAGCAAACAAACCAATGACCGATCAGGCTAACATTAACTTTTCGTCACAGCGCCTTCATGTCTATCACCATTAATATATTGGAAGCCTCCGGAAGGTTTCCAACAGGAGGATTGCTGGCGTACTTGTTGTCCGTCCTCGAATACTTGCCCATGTACATTCTAACAACTCGATTCGTCACGAGCATTCGGGTGATGTACGCGCATGACGTTCAGGGTGGACGTGGGAGCGGAATTGACACTGGGTTTGGCTTATCATCTGGCCGTGGCGCGGGCGGGTTGGCAATCATATTCGCGGATAGTGGTATGTAGGATGGAGGGTTGGAAGACGTAACCGAGGAGATAGTGACCGAGATTAGGCCGAGCCAGCCAGAATAGGCGAACATGAGCTAGCGTTTGGTGCTTTCTGGTGTGGTAGATCTTCCATGGCCCTACTAGCAGCGGTCATGATATATGTGATCAGACTCTCAGGATACGCCTATTGCAATGAAGGGGCTTCAGCATCGCCAACAATCAGATATCTATCTCTTCCGAGTTCAGTCTAATCTGCCTTCCAGAGGCAGTGAGTCAACGAACACGATCTGGCTGGATATGCACTCAACCTTCAAGGATGGGAACAAGTGTACGTATACTTAGACAAACATAGATGCTCGTCTTATTGGCATTCCAAAACTGACATTCATAGATGACCCGCTGTGTCGGTGTCCTAGTCAGAACTGCAGCGGATGATGACAAACTCTGTCGAAATCTGTGCTCATACCATGCGCGGATATACATGTGAGATATATACACATGCCACTACCCCTGGATTACTTATGCGAAATAATCATGGATGTAACCTATGTGTGGGAGTGACATGCGTCCTAGTCAGCGTGACGTTCAACAGAAACATCGTTTTAGAGAATCAGAAGTGTGCCCGAAAATATTGAGCTGAACGGGCCTTTTCGGCAGGAATAGTACGAAGACCGTCGTGTAAAAAACATCGTCCAAGTAGAAAAAGGGACACACTACTTACCGATGATTAGTTCCCAAACTCGGTAGGGTGGTCGACATTTTGAAACCAGATGATCTGCACAAAATAGTGGGGAGTAACTGTAGCATGACAAGGAGGAAAAGATTAGATAAGGAATAAATAAAGCTAGGAGGTGTCGTCAAACTGCAACTGAGAGTACATCAGGCGGTATACTCCACGGTAACAGCGTTTCAGCATGACGATGAATAGTCACTGACTTAATGATCACCTACTTTCGCAATGCATTGCAGGTGAGTGAACTCGCTTGAAGAAGTTTGGTCAGCTTTTGGTTGCAGAGCGGTGAATATATTAAAGTAGATCAGGAGTAAAAGGAAAATTTCAAAGCACAGGACTGCGAGTCCTCAGATCCATAAGAACAGAGCATCGTTCCGTGTATCTGTTACCCAAAAAAACGGAGACTTACCCATTCTGTTACTCTCAAAAACACCCGCATCAGTTGCTCAAGCCACACATGTTAACTTATCGAACGCGACTCGAGTCAATGTGCGAGAACTCCACATTAAAGTCCTGGCACGTTGACTCGATGGAGAAGAAAAATAAACGCTCCCACGGTAACTTGGTCGGTGTAAACAAGGTACCACAACACTACCAACTGTCTAATGGCCATTTGCATTACCTGCACACAGCCAATATCTCATCTTTACACCGTCTACGAGTCAGCTTACAACTTGCGCCTCGAACAATGCGTTAGTGCTTTCCAACATTCTGAACGGCGGCACGCGAACTGAAAACAATTTCAGAGTAGATGTCTTGCTTTCGCAGATCCCTATGTAGAACATGATACACTCACGCTTCTGCTCGACCTGATACTGCTAAAGAGGGGCGTGTACCGGCATCTACTTTATAACAGGGGTACCGAACCACGTAAAGCATATGACAAAGGCAAGGGTCCGGACGCTCAACCCAAGCACACGATGACCGTAGACACCGCGCGGCAAAAGGCTCTTGTCAGAGAAAAGGTTACTTATTCACTTATGCTGCCGGCCATTACTCACTACTACGAGACAGGCCAGATGGCTGCACATTTTGAAGCTTGGAAGTGGGTTATTGCTGGTCGATGCTTGTCAGTAACATAGCAATCTCTTCCTTTTGTCGTATGACGTACAGAATGTTAGTCATACGTTGGGCCCAGCTCAGTACGTCCAAAAGTAAGATTATACCCAGAATTCTCTGACAATCGGCTCTCAGACCCACAGGTCGCCGCGGACCTCTCGCAATGGAGCACTGATACAACCAGGGTGTTCCTACGTATTCTTGTGGCTTGCTTGACTGGTTTGTTATCCCAGTTCCATTACTCTCAATTGTTCACGTACCAGCAGAAACGGTCGCGTTTCATGCGGGAGTGGTGCTCGCCTCGTACATCGTTCTTGGACTTTCCGATTGGATCGGGACTTGGAGGGCTTTTCGCTCCGAGGTGTCTGGTATACGCCAGCAATTCAGGCGAGCAAGTCAGCGTCTGATACGATATCGATCATCTGATTTCATTTGTTAGATTGTCACACATTCCGCTAACAATCCTTTACTCGTCGTTCACGAAGTCTTTTCTACTCTTTCTACTTACGATCTGGCGACCATCGTTATCGCTACCAGGACAGGGCCCGTATCGATTTGATTCACCATACGAGAACCCTTGGATACTGAGAGCACTCGAAATGTGGGATGAGGACAAGCTCGATCGCGAGTGGGTAGTACGAAACATGCTCGGTGGTATGGCCGCAGGTTTCGGCCTGCGAGGTAGACAACTCCCCCTGGCTGTACATGCACCTGGCTGACTCGATGCTGTATGCACAGTCGTCTTGGACTGCCATCCTTTGTCGACTACGATGGTCATCCTTGTTGGGTGGGCGGTCAAGACTGCCGTCGCGGAGCTTCTAAAAGATTGGGTTGGCGCTGATCCACAGATTGGAGAGGTTTGGTTAGCGTATAGCATTCCGTGACTGGCTGTGGTCCCACCCGTCATTTCACTTACCAAAGGCTAGTGCTGTGCTGTACATTATGGTTTCATAGCATGCGGTCGAACATACCCCCGATGGGAGTGCCACTGGTCTCGGTTCCGAGACTCCGGATACCCTGATCTGACCCACGCGATCGTGTACAGCAATCTCGTCCACATCATCCGTACAGCATGCCCGCTGGCGAAGCCTCCTCGTCTCGTGCGCTAAATGCCATCCTACCACTGGTTGCCAGCGGGCAGCCTTACGAAGCTCACCAAAAAGCGCGCACCTTTGCGTCCCGGTACTCCAAGTCGGGGCAATACGACACCGCAATTGATGTGCTCTTTCAGTCCGCGCGGGAACTGCTCAAGTCCGGGCAACAAGGCAGCGGAACGGATCTTACCTTGTTCTTGTTGGATGTATACGAAAACAAGGGGGAAAGCGTGTCAGACGAGTCAAGAGGTCCGCCATTCCTGACCATCGGTGTCAGTGATCTGGGTTGTTTGACAGACCCGACTTTCTAGGGAGGATCACGCAGCTGATCGTGCTTACGGGTTCCTCAGGAACGTGGCGAAAGACGATCATCGATAGAGCGGTCGCGTTCGTCATGCCTTTTGTCCTCGGATCTTTCGTGTGCTCACGCGTTCGTGGTTAGCTGGACAGCTAAACTAGGTCCAAGTCCCATTGGTGATCCCGATCTTCATCACTACGTTGGCGAACTGTTTTACAAAGGTACAACAGCCATTCCCACGGGATGCCAACTCTATCTGACAAGCATCGTTTTCCCTGAATAGAGGGAACATATGACGCAGCAGAACCCCACCTCCTGGCCTCAGGAAAGAGGGATAGCGCTCGCCTTCTTGCTCAGATGTCGGTGGATTGGTGCACCGTCGGTGGTATACCAGGAAACTTTGCTCTCCGTGGCACTCTCCCGTTAGTTCCCTTTTCCCCGAATCAGTCATGCCAAAGTTAAACTCGCTTTGCAAACAGATACCTAGAGAACGGAAATATACTCGCAGCCCGAACGTTCATCGTCCAATTCGTCAACAAGATTATAGCAGCTCATCCATCTCTGGCATCTTCACTGGAAGCCTCTCCCTTACCGGTCACCGATTCGACCGAAGTTGTCCTGACCACTGACAATGCCCTCAATTTTTGCCAGCTTGCAGTGTTGGCATGTCAGAGGGGTAACGCTGAAAAGAACAAAGTCATGCGGGAAACCTGGATCCGATTGTGCGGCACGTATCAGTCAAAAGGTGGTGTCCTTGCCAGTAAGGAGGTCCGTTCGGTAAGCTTGCGAGTCACTCCCCTAGACGCATGTTGATCCGACTCACGGGGCCTAGGTGCTGTACGAGATCGCAACACTGTACTTTGCTATCCCACCACCAAAGACACAACCGGACAACCCGCTGGGTGCGATGCTATCTTCGATGCTCGGCGGAGGTGCTCCTAGCGGTGTGCCCCAAAGGCGGGTGTTGACACCTGGTCTGACTGGTCCGACGGCGCCGGGTCTAGATTAGGCGGAGGGGGCGGCAATTCTTTTCGCCAATAGCTAACTTTGTCGCATGGACTTCGGTATAGGTAGAATTCTCAATCTAGTATCTTCATTGGAGGTTCGTTGGGTGATGTGTTGTGAATTAGCCTAAATCGCAAGACATATGCATATGCGGGAACCTGGGGTCTCAGGCCTGCACTGGGTACCAGAACTACGAGGGGTACGGTATAAGCTAGTATAGAAGTGTTAGATACCCGAGGGGATCTCGACGCAAGCGAGAACGATGTATAGGACGGAACCAATAATCGCGATGACTCATGACACGCCACTTGCACTTCGCCGCGGCACAGGGGTTGCGGGAAGCTGGGCAGGGGAGGTACTTGGAGTAGTTACGTCTCCAGATATTATATCCTGAATCGCGTTCTCGAGTGCGTCCACACGGTTGGACATTTGTGCCACTAGGAGCACGTCAGTCAGTATGGACGAGCGACGCGGACGAGACGAGGAACACCCACTCCGATCGAGTATCTGGGACGACATCTCGTCGAACTTGGCATCAAGCTGCTCCAGCAGCGTTTCTACCTAGAACACGGTTTTCGGTGATGACAAGGCGGTGGGTCGCCGCTGATGTGACTTACGAACGCTGTCAGTTCGTGCGGGCTGGAGATTTCGCCAGGGTTGGTGGCGACCGAGTGCTTCGTTGGTGTCCTCGCACCAGACGCCACCTCGGACGTGGGATTAGGACGCGCTGGCGTGGATGCAGGGGTGACCTTGAGCGGCAGGGCTGAGGAGGACATCGTTCCTTGCTCGTTTGACTGCGAGCGAGTGGTAAACTGAGTCAGCTTATGTAAGCATTGATATGAAACCGACTTTGTGCATGACTGCCTCCGGTAATTACGAGCCTCCGGACTCGGGAGCACAGTGTTTGACTCGGATAGATTTTCCACTTGTCCTGCGGGCGGAGATATATGTTTTTATTGTTCTCACCAGACAGGTAACATGTCGTTCCACCAACTCCGTCGCGGTGCCGGTCTCAGCGACCCGGTGCAATCTAGCTCGCACACACAGCACCCAAAGTTAAACGTTCTCCGGTTGTCGTACCTTAACTGCGTCGCGTGCACCGATGCGGCGACCTTGGTCCGACATCGACGAGGAACGTGGACGATCTCAGATGTGACTCTCCTGGTTACATAACCAACATTGCCCGTCCAGTGTTCATTGCAGAAACTATACTCCTCATTGGAGTAGTCCAAAACCTGACTCAGATCCGATCCATTGTCCGGTCGGCGAGAAAAAAAGAGGTGCGTGGTGCACAATCAATTATCTAACGACACTGTACAAGGCTTCATGATGGTGAAATCGTCTGTAGTGGTTTCACGACCGTTCCCGTCGCGTCGCGTTCCCCGCCCAGAGGCCCGATTGCGGAGCCGTTTTTACTTTCAAATATCCGCGGCATAGTATCTCCATGCAACGGGCGGAAACGCAGAACATTAATATAAACTCTATGAAATCCATCGAGCCATACAGAGACCGCACAAGGCGTCTCTCTGATACCTCAGTTATCGAAGACGATAATCTGTCGCCATTTGGGCACGTCACGATTCCGAGTATCGAAGAAATTCTAACCTTGTTGATTGCACAGCTTGTCTCTAACTGTTTGTCCGCCGTCACGACAGCGTGGTAATAGCCGTTTCGCTCAAGTACTCAAGACCTGCCCCGAGCAGTGGCTACGTCACATGGACTTAATGACCGGACAAAGGTATAAAACAGGCATGTTTCACCGTTTGTTACCCTCATTGTTCGGCGCTATCATATAACTTGGCTCTGGTCATTTTCCCGCCTATCCTCGACCGCTCGACATGTCCCCCACTGCAACGTACGAAAATGTTCCTGACCGTTCTCCCTCGGGCTTCATCCTCCCAGACCTCGTTTCCGACTGTCACTATCCTCTCCTCCTCAGTCCTCATTGCTATAAGGTCGCCCGTGCCTCCGAACAATGGCTACTGCAAGGTGCTCGGCTCGTCGAGCCCCGTGTAACCAAGTTTATGGGTCTCAAGGCCGGAGAGCTCACCGCAGCTTGCTACCCAGACGCCGACGAGTTTCACCTTCGTGTCTGCTCAGATTTCATGAACTGGTTGTTCAACATGGACGACTGGTTGGACGAATTCGACGTGACGGATACGTGGGGAATGCGGGAATCCTGTATCGGCGCCTTCCACGATCCTATTAACTTTGAGACCAACAAGCTTGGCGGTCTGATGTCCAAGTCGTGCGTTTTTTTCTCGCTCGCTTCTGTGCCCTTGTGGTTTTGAAAGGTTGATCTCGACGCGGAACAGGTTCTTTAGCCGCTTCATTCAGACTGGTGGTCCGGGTTGCACAAAGCGGTTCATTCATACGATGGATCTCTTCTTCATCGCCGTCGCCAAACAAGCGGATGATCGCGCCAATGGGCGTATCCCAGATCTAGAATCATATATCACCGTCAGGCGAGATACGAGCGGCTGCAAGCCTTGCTTTGCGCTCATCGAGTACGCCGCACGGATCGATTTGCCTGACGAGGTCATGTCGCATCCGGTGATCATGGCTATGGAAGAAGCCACCAACGATCTCGTCACCTGGTCCAATGTAAGTCATGCGTTCCTCTCCGGTGTGCTGCCGTAAATTGAATCGACCCCATAGGACATCTTTTCCTACAACGTCGAGCAATCTCGACACGACACACACAACATGATCGTCGTCCTCATGCGTGAGCAGGGGCTCGACCTTCAAGGCGCCGTAGACTACGTCGGCGCGCTTTGCAAGGGCACGATCCAGCGCTTTGAAGATAACCGTGCGGTGCTCCCTTCGTGGGGTGAAGAGCTCGACAAGCAGGTCGCGATCTATGTCGAGGGGCTGCAGAACTGGATCGTCGGCTCGCTGCATTGGTCGTTCGACTCGGAGCGTTACTTTGGCAAGGAAGGTCTGCAAGTAAAACAATATCGCGTCATCAAGCTTCTCCAGAAACGGCCTTTGTGACCGTACGTTTTTCGACTTCATCGTGTGGCACTTATAGTTTTGTGCAGTTGAGATGCCGTTCTTTCAAATGTATCTTGATTTATAGATAAGCTTATCGAGATATCATACTCTAGGTTCATCATTTACCGTGGGTACCTCTGTAGATCACATTCGTTCGTATTTTACGCTTTTGGTCGAAGTAAAAATAGTTGTCCCTAAAACCTGTCTAACTAGCTACATCTAAAATATGTATTCATGGGTACGCGTACCCTTAATTCGTGAAATGAACAAGACATCACAGACGGACCCACAGTCGGATACAAGTACAGACAACGTGATAATCCAG